>RJWT010047925.1:0-11221 GCA_004365215.1 Cuniculus paca | reverse complement strand
GGCTTTGGGTAGTGCTTGTTCTTCTTTTTCTAGATATTTCAGGTGTAACATCATATTGTCTATTTGCATTCATTCCATTTTCCAGATGTGAGAATCCACGGCCATAAATCTCCCTCTGAGGACTCTTTTCATTGCATCCCAGATATTCCGGTAGGTTGTATTTCTATTTTCATTTGCTTGTGGATATTGTTCAGTTTCTTCTTTAATTTCCTCTGTGACCTACTCATTGTTCAGAAATGTGCTAATTAATTTCCCTGTGTTCATGGAGTTTTGGCAATTTCTTTTGTCATTATTTTCAGTTTGATGGCAATGTGATCAAATGGTATGCATGGAATAATTTCAATTCCTTTGCATTTCTTTAAGCATGTTCTGTGGGCCAATATATACTCTATTCTAGAGAATGGACCATGTGAAGCTGAGAAGAATGTATACTCTGATGTTGTTGGGTGGAAAACTCTGTAGACGTCTACCAGGTCCTTTGGTTCACAGGTTTGATTCAGTTCTGTTATTTCTTTGCTGATTTTCTGTCTAGTTGATGTTTCTCATTGAGCGAACGGTGTGTTCAGGTCTCCTGCTATAATTGTGTTATTGCTTACTTGATTTTTCATTTCTATTAATATTTGTTTTACATAGTTTGGTGTTCCCATATTGGGTGCATTTATATTTAAGATTGTTGTTTCTTCCCCTTGGAGTTTTCCCTTAACCAGTATGTAGTGACCTTCTTTACACTTTTGACCATAATTTGTTTGAGGTTCACATCATCTGCAAACAGAAGAGCTACTCCTGCTTTTTTCTGGATTCCTGTTGCATGGATTATTGTTCTCCATCCTTTGACTTTCAGTCTATGAATTTCCTTTTGGGACACATGGGTTTCTTGTAGATAGCATATGGTTGGATGATGTTTCTTGATCCATTCTTGCCAGTCTGTTCAATTTGATTGGTGAATTGAGGCCATTTACATTAATGGTTATAACTGATGTATACTGCTTTGTTTTGGTCATGTTATCTTTCTGCAGTGGTTTCTTTATGTTTTCCCTCTACTTAATTGTTTGCCCTGCTTGGTGTTCTTCTTCTGTTGATGTTTTTGATGTCATAGCTATTTTCATGTCTATCCAGAGTGTCTTTCAGTATTCTTTGCAGGGTTGGTTTGGTGGTCATGAATTTCTTCAGCTGCTCTTTGTGATGGAAGTATCTTATTTCTCCATCAATTTTGAAGGGTAGTTTTTCAGGGCACATCAGTGTGGGTTGGAAGTTGTTTTCCTTTAGGACTTGAAATACTTCACTCCATGCTCTTCTTGACTTCATTGTGTTGAGAAGTCTGCTATAATTCTGATACCCTTTTCTTTATAGGTGATTTGCTTCTTTTCTCTCACAGCTTTTAATAGTATGTTCTTATGTTGAATTTCTGGAATGCTGATGATTATATTTCTGGGTGTTGATTTATTTTCGTTATGGGTAGTTGGAGTTCTATATGGTTCCCTTATCTGTATGTCAGTTTCCTTTCCCATGTTAGGGAGATTTTGAGCTATGACTTCTTTAAATAGTGATTTTATATCATTTGTGTTTTCTCCTTCTTTTTCATGTACATCTATTATTCTTATATTATTTTTCTGTGCATCATCTTGAAACTGCTGAAGTGCTATTTCCTGATTCCTTGTCATTTTGAAAAGATGTTTCCTTTCTTCCTCACTAGCTGCAATCATGTCTTTGAGGTCTGAAATTCTATTTTCACATTCATTGAGGCAGCATTGCCAGCTTTCAATGGCCTTCTTGATTTCCTGGATATCTCTTTGAATCTGTTTCATGCATTTTAATTCTTTCTTGTATTCTTCATTCAAGGTTTCCAACCTTTTGCAGTGTTCCTCTATTTTAACAACTGTATCTTCTTTAGATGTGCTTAGCATTTCTTTCATTACATTTATCATCTCTTGTTTTACCTAGGAAATCATTTGTAACCTCAGTTCCTTTAAAGTTTCATAGAGTTGTTTCTTTACTTCAGTTGCTATCATTTCAGAAATTTCAGGTGTGTGGCTCATATTTTCTTCTGTGTCCATGTCTCTTTGGCTTGTTTGGGAAGAACTGGAGGTGGAAGATTGCATTTTGCTCTTTTGTGTTGTCATTTTCCTGTATTCCACTGTGGGAGGTGAATCCAACGTGCACAGTTGAGGTGCCAAGGCTAGGTGAAACTCACAATGCACACCTTCAGCTCCAGCCAAGACTACCACTGTGGCTGTTCTGTTGCTGGGCAGTGTTTAGGTCAAGCCCAGGCAGGATGCCAGGGAAGCTCCAAGCCTTTCACACCAATGGGGGTGGGGTGCAAACTCCTACCAGTCTATTGGCAAGGTCCCTAGCTGCACAGCCAGGTGGAATTTGCTGTGTGTGTTCCCAACTCAAGTCAGGCCCAGAGAAGCAGCTGTCAGGCCACTCCCAGTGAATGAGTGGGGTCCAGACAGGACCCCAGTGATGACCTGAAAGTCCTGGGCCAATGGGGGACAGACACAAACCTCCACCAGGCTCCTGGGGAAGTCCCAAACTGAAAGGCCAGGTAGAATTCGCTGTCCACACCCCCAACCCAAGTCAGGCCCTTAGCAGTATAAAACAAATGCAGTATAAAACAGAACCACCAAATCTGCTGGAGAATAGACTATGTTGAACTCTGGAAGAAACAAGTATAGGCAGACTTCATGAACAAAACCCCAATTATACAGAACTACCACAAAGAATCAACTAGGAGCTCGTCTTATTAAATACATTTTGAACAGCAAAAGCAATCACAAAGAGAATGAAAAGATGAGCCTCAGAGTAGGGAGTATTTGTGCCAGCTGTTCTTCAGACAAAACACTAATATCTGGAATGTATAAAGAGCTGAAAATAATTAGAACCTCCAATTTCAAAACCCAATTCAAAAATAGACATCTTAGATGAAGAGATACTTCTCAGAAGAAATAGAAATGGCAAATAAATATAGAAAAACATGTTCAATGTCACTCATCTTTTGAGAAATGCATATTAAAACAATGCTGAGTTTCCACCTCACTCCAGAAAGAGTGACTATCATCAAGAAAACAATTAATCACAAATGCTGGCAGAGCCATGGGTAAAAAGGAACCTTTCTCCACTGTTGGTGGGAGTATAGGTTGGTGCAACCACTGTGGAATTCAGTATGCAGATTCCTCAAAATGCTAGGATTAGAGGTCCCATTTGAACCCGCTATTCCCCTTCTGGACATTTTCCCAGAAGAATTAAAAACTTCATACCACAGTGATTTATGTGCACCTGAATTTATAGCAGCACAATTTGTAATAGCCAAATCTTGCAAACCACCCAAATATCCATCAACCAAGTAATGGATAAAGAAGATGCAGTTTCAGACATTGGAGCACTGCTGAACTATTAAGCACTATTGTGCCAAAGCTTTTACAGGTAAATGGATGAGACTTTAGAGCATACTCATAGGTAAAATAAATCAGGCTCACATGTTTAAATGCCATATTGTCTCCCTAGTGTAAGCAACTTAAAGAGTAAATAAGATCCAAAATCTACAACAGATGCTGTGAAAGAGCAAGAAACTGCTCAAAGTGGAAAAGTAACTAGCATACGGGAAAGGAGAAAAGGAAGAGAAAAGCAAAAAGGTATAAATTTGTTTATATATACATAAAATAAATTAATGATAACACTACTAAATCTACTAGTTGTTGGAAAAAACAGTGCATACTCCTTTGACTAGATCAATTTGAATGTCTATATCTGGTTAACTAAGCAACTCTTTAAAATAAGAATATGCAGCATTACAACCTTTGTTACCTATCATCTTGTTTTGAAATCACGTAGTGTTATAGTTTTGGTTATTGCGGTTCTTACACTTGTTGCTTGTATGTCTCTTGTTTTTTGTTTTTATTTTCTATGCTTTTTTCTCTTTAAAATGAAAAAATTTTTAAAAAGTCTCCAAAATACAATCACCACATGCTCTAAAAAAGTATCATGCAGATGAGATTTGACAAAGAAAAAAACAAATACTTCATGTTCCAACATGTTTATTTTTAAAAAGCTGATTTCATTCAAGTGGAGAGTACAACATTGGTTACCAAGAGCTTGGAATGCAGAGAGGCGAGACCATGAGTGCTCATTGACGCAGTGGCCCTACATAATAGGAAAGATCACTTCTAGGTTCTTCAGCCTGGCTGGAAAAACATAGTAGGACAGAGTCAAATTTATGTTACCAGATATATGTTTGGGAGGTTTCTAAATGTCCCAGAAAAGGCAATAGGAAATGTATGAGGTGATATTTGTACCTATTATGCTTATCTGATCAGAACATTTTGCATATGAGCATTGAAATGTATCACTGTACTGCATGTCCATGTACAAAACAACTATTAATTAAAAATAAAATGATAAGATATTATCTTTGCAGAAAAAATTTACATAGCACTTAACAAGAAAAATTTATCTTACATGAAGTATTCAGGAATTCTTGATCCTAAGGGATAGACTTACATAGCTTAATTTTAGAACTACATTTCTTAGGGTTTTCAGTTATTGGCAATATTCTGTTGATTAATCTTTCTCAATCTCTGTATTGTGTCAAGCAATTTCAATCTCTGTATTGTGTCAAGCAATTTTGAAATGAAAAATTGGTTCACAGAAAAGTGAGTGCATAACCACTATGTGGATCCCTGTACTGAGCTACGTAGTGCTGGGGTTGATAGAACAGAAATGGCATTAAAATACACTATGAGTGCAGGAGGCATGCTCATCTTCAGTGGAAAAGTATCTGCATTGTATGTACGAGGGTCAGGCTCCGTGGTGAGGCTTCCACCAGGGATGTCGAAATTTCCATTTCCTTTATGAAAACTTTCAACAATTTTCTAGATCATAAAATTTACTTTTTGATGCCACTCCGCTTGGGAAAATGTATGTCCTCCAAGCGAGACTTGCAAGCTCTTATGTTGTCACCCTTACACGTTCATCTGAAGATTCGGTTTGCCTCTGGGGGGCGATATGTTTGTCTGCTGGATGCATCAAAATGGAACAGTAAGCGAGATGTCGAAATTTCCATTTCCTGTATGAAAACTTTCAACAACTTTCTAGAGCATAAAGTTTACTTTTTGATGCCACTCCACTTGGGAAAATGTATGTCCTCCAAGCGAGACTTGGGAGCTCTTATGTTGTCACCCTTATACATTCATCTGAACATTTGGTTTGCCTCTGGGGGGCGATTTGTTTGTCTGCTGGATGCATCAAAATGGAACAGTAAGCGAGGTCACTGAGGCACAGGGTAACAGATGATTGAGGTCCTCTGGGAGGAGGCCGCTTGTCAGTCCATCCTTGATATAATCACTGCTGCTTACATGCAGCCTTTCCAGGAGACTCGCTGACCCAGGGAAGCCAGCTGCCCTGAGTGAGGACCCAGCACACTGAGTGTTTAGGGTGAGAGAGAGATACAAGGATGTCTTCAACATCCCCATTTCCCTGTGTGTACTTCTGTGGACTTTCCTGTGTTTCAGAATTACCTTGCCAGAATTTCTTTCCTTGTTAATGTTCCTACAAATTCTTCTCTCTTAACTTTATTGACATTGTTTCCTTTTGCTTTATGATTTAATATTTTGACCTTTAATTCTTTTAGCATTAATAGCTGTTGTAGTCATCCAAATCTGTCATTGTTCTCTACAGAGTTTTGTTTAAATCATAAAACACATCCTTAGATGTCCATTGGCCTTTAATTCATTTGATTCCATATTAAAAATTTCATCTCTTATGTTATATGATTTTGTTTATATTATTCTTATTATTTCGAATAGCTTAATTTATAGTTCAAGTGCTTTACATTCAGTTTCATTTCATTTCTCAATATTTTAATCTGTATATAATAAGTCACTAGTATTATTATTTACTTTCTTGTATTTCTTATCATCTATTGGCCTATTTATGCATCACCTATCTCTGTATTTATGACTACTTCAACTAGAATGGGGTTGTTCATGGTGGTATGGTCATAGACACTATAAGTATTTCAAATTAGTGAACATGTTTTATTTACATGCTGAGACATAATTATTCTATTTCATGCCATCCTCTGTGAGTGGAGGCTCCAGAGATTTTTACATATATTAATTCTGAAGCTGACCGTATTTTACACTACCTAAATTTTGTCATTCTGTTTTATTTTATTGTGTTTGGTTACTGCATGATTATGTTATGTAATAGTGAGTTTTTCTTTTTTCAAGGAAGTGGGATACAGCAGTTAACATATTCTTTACTCCATTTTTTTCCTTTTCCTGGTTATTCCGTTTCACAAAAGCTGTCATTGTTGAAAGGTAATTTGAAACTAGTTTTATGATGAAAAAGAGATAGCCAAATGATTATCGCATTGACATTGCTCCTAATAACCTTAAGCATTTCAGAAAAATGCAATGACATTGCAGTTTTCTTTCATAAAACTTAGTATATGATCTGAGTGGCGTTACTTTTTTCCAATAGTTTAAATTTTTCCTTTGTTATTCCTAGTAAGGTTTCTCTAAATTCATGAGGAGAAACATAAAGATAACATGTCTCTTTTCTTACATCATTTTTTCCAAAATCAAGGAAATCTTTCAATATTTAGGCACAAATAACATATTGTTTAATTTTTGGGTATTATATCAGAATAACAAAACATTTTTTTTCTATCTATAATTCCTTCAAATACATGTTCTGTTTTATCATGCGTGATATATCTGTTTGGGGTATTATATATATTTTTTGCAAGTTATGATGTTAAACCCATGTGCATCTTTGGATGTTCTCTTCCTCTTTCGCTTTAATGTTGTGTTGAATTCATTGTTAGAAATATTCTGGGCAGATAATTGTCTGTATAGATATTCAAAGAGACATTCTTTCTTAATTTAAAGAGAAAAACAGTAAAAAGGACAATACAAGATTTCAAAGTAAGATAAAAAGAAATTAACGATGGTTAATATATTGGATATTGTTACCTGAAAACTCTTGGCTCAGAAAACAAGGTATAGGCATGCATAACTGATCAAACAATATAAGCACAAACAATTTTATTCAATGAATCACAGAAATCACTAGAAGAACTATCTTGGTTATATTTTCTATATTGGTATATATTTTTTTCTTTTCTCTTGTTTCTTTCTTCTTTCACGCATCCCAATTGTTATTTCCCTTTGAGTAGCTTCTTTTTCTATCGCAAAATCTATTGGAGGATTTGGGTTTTATTTACTGCTTCAGTTTCTTGCACTATGGAAACAATCTGATGTTTACAAATGCACCTTTCATATATATCACTTATGAGTATAATCACTAGTTGCATCCATTTACCAAAAAAACCTGGAGTTTATCCTTCTTTATGGCAGAGTAAAAATCCATTATATTAAAATAGAACATCTTTTTACCCATTCCTCAGTTTATGGGCATTTGTATTGTTTCCAAGATTTGGCTAATTCAAATTGTGTAGCTGTAAGCATGGGTGTGCATATATCACTGTGTACAATGTTTTTACTTCTTCAGGTTGGATACCAAGAAGGAAAATAGAAAATAGCTGTGTCAAATATCAGGTTAAAAAGTGCATTTGGAGTTGTTTGGGCATCTTGTAGTCTGGTCTGATCTACAGGTCCATTTGGTTGCCAATAGTATAATTTTTTTTAACACAATACCTTCGTAGTATAATTTCAAGTCAGGGATTCTCAAAATAGTTATTAATGATATTCTGGATTTCTTCAGGGTCCATTGGGATTTCATGCCTTCCCTTCCAAATTGTATGTATTTGAGTCTTTTTTTTTCCTTTTTGAAAAAATGTTGTTGAAGGCTTTATCAATTCTTCTCTTTCTAAAACCAACACTTCTATCAATTAATTCTTCAAATTGTTTTCTTACTCTCTACTGCCTTAATTTGCACCCTAATCTTTATAACTTCCTCTCTCATACAAACTTTACATTTGATTTGTTCTTCTTTTTGTGGGAGATTGAGGTTAAGTATTAGGATGTTTATTTCAACTCATTCTGTTTTGCATGTGTGAGAATTCACTGCTATCAATTTACCTCTTAGGACACCTATCATTGCATCCCACAAGTTCCTGTCTGTTGTATCAGTTTTATCATTTAATTGTACATAGTACTTAATTTCCGGTTTAATTTCATCTATGACCCATTAGTTTTTCAGAAGTGTGTTATGTAATTTCCAGCTGTTTATGCAGTTTTGTGGTTTCTTTTGCTGATGCTTCCCAATTTCATTGCAGTATGGTCTGTAATATGCACGGGATGATTTTCATTTCTATGCATTTGCTTAAGCCATTTTATGGGGTAATTTGATGTATATTTTGGACAACTTGCCATGTGCAGCTGAGCAAAATGTATATTATGCTGTTTTGTGGTGGAACACTCAGTGGACATCTACTAAGTCCATTTGTTCACAGGTTTTCTTTAAGTTCTGATATTAATTTGAGGATTTCTTTTGTCTAGATGATCAGTGCATTGTGGCAGTGGGTTGGAAAGATCCCCCATGAGAATAGTGTTACTGGTTTTTTGATTTTTCATGTCCCTCAATATTTGTTTAATGAAGTTGGGTGCACTGGTATTTGGTGCATATATGTATCTGATAGCTATGTCTTTTTGGAGTTTTCCCTTAAGAAGCATGTAGTGACCTTGTTTGTCTCTTTTGATTCATCTGGTTTGAAGTTCACATTGTATGAAAATAGAATAGTTAACCTTGTTTTTTTCTAGTTTCTTGTCCCATGGATTACTGTTTTCCATCCTTGGACTTTCAGTCTCTGAATATATTTTTGAGTTAGTTGTGTTTCTTCTACACAGCATATTGTTGCATCTTGCTTCTTCATGTACTCTCCAAATCTGTTTCTTTTGCAATGTGAATTTAGACCTTTTAAACTGATGATTAGCACTTCTATGCATTGGCTTATCCTCATCATATTAGTCTCCTGAATTAGTACCACTCTTTCCCTACTTTAATGGCTTGGCCTGCCTGGTGGTTTCTTTCCCTTGGTATTCTTTCAATCTTGGTCCTCCTGATCTCTTCATAAAGTATCTCTTTGCATTTTGTAGAGCTGGTTTGGTGGTGATGTTGTCTTTGTCATGGAAGTATCCTTTTTCTCTAGTGATGTAGAAAGATTTTTTTTTGTGGTAAATCAATCTTACTTGGAGCCTGTATTTATAGGGCTTGAAGTACTTTACTCTAAAATCTCCTTGACTTGAAAAATATGAAACACTTGATGAATCTGCCTGTCAAATTTGGACAGCATCATGGTAATCTTTTCTCTGTAGTTGCATTTTAAGGTGGATACTAACAAAGAGAATACTGCATCCACTCCTTTATTTCTGATTTCATTTATTTTTACTCCTAGATCTTTTGTCTTGCTTACTCTTGCTAATGGTTTTATCTGTCTTATCTTTCCTAGATTTTTTATACTTCAAAATTCATTTTTTAGTACATGTTTGCATTTCTTATATGGATTTATACAGGTGCACAGCACAACTTAATCCCATTTATTTCCTTTCCTCTCTCTTCCACTAATATCTTGATCCCCTTAGCATTTGAGACATAGATATCTACCTTCTTCTTTTATCTTTATATTATTTTATTCAATTTTTATACATTGGGCTGCTTGTGCAAGATGAACCATGCAGTATTTAAGCATGTGCATCTCTTATTTCACTTAATATTTTACTCAAGGTGTATTAATGTCTTATAATGACTCAAGTTTATCTTTTCTTATGCACAGCAGTTTTCTATGATATGTAAATACAAAATTTCTTTATCCATTCATTTGTTATAAACATATACGGACTGCATCCTAGGTCTAGCTATGTCTAGAATATCTAAAAAAAATTTAGACTGCTCTAGAATAAAAGGCCAAATCCTCCATTGTTACATAAATGAATATTTTTCTTGCTATTTTTCAAACTCTTCTTCCCTAACACTCTCCCCAATCTGCCAGTATCTTAGAGGTAAGGCATGATTGTTTTCCCTTTAGATATTTAACAACTATTTTATGAATCATGCAATTAGGATAAATTTCATATAACAGAACATAACATTCAACATAACAAGATACCATTAGACAAATGAACAACTGAAAGATACAATGATAGAGTCTATTATCTACATTGTAAAGTCAGTTTTTCTAGTTTCCGTTCTTTAGGGCTAGTTAAACCTTAACATTTGAAAATGTGATTTCATTATAGCAGTTGGCAGACTGCAGGATGTCAGTACATCTAGAGTACAGCTTGACATAACCACAAAACAGCAGTTTTGACCATAAAGACAAATTCTTCAGCCAGACAATCCTGAAACATTCAAAACATTTTTGGAAAAACAAATGTTTTTCCCTCATTAGAAGGGGAAAGATTTCTATTTCTGCAAATTCCTGTACTATTTGTTAGCTGATATTTTGTTTCCTCTTAATTATTGAGCAAGTCCACATACATTCTGGGGTTAGCAAGAGTGGCAGTGGTGTCATCTGCTGCCTACTCTTGTGAGGTTAACACATATCTCTCATTTTGCCTCCAAATGCAGACATCTCCCTGTCCTGCTACTCAAGGCACCTTCTTACATTGAAGTCTCAAAAGGTCATAGTTTGTTCATTCTTCATTTGCTGGTCAGATTCAATAGGCAGTGCTTTCCAAAAAGAATGGTGAACGAGGTGTGTTTCCAGAGGATGAGCATGGGAACCAAGGAGAGATGACACCGGAGCAAGTAGTTCTCACTACAGAAAGATGATGCAAACCCACCTCTTAACAAAATCTGCACAAACATGAATGTGAACCTGAAACAGTGAAATCACATAAAAAGAGAAGATGTGCTTTTAAAACTGTGAAAGATGCATCACTCACACAGTTACCACAAATTTACAGAATTTTCCTGCTGACTCCAAATTACAAATTTTCTACAAGGAACAAATGACATTATGGAGGAATCACAACGTTGAATCATCACTTTCTTCAAAAAATAATTCCAATATATATACATGTCACTAAATCATGTGAATATATTATTTATTTATTTATTTATTTATTTATTTATTTATTTTGCAGCATTAGGGACTGAACTCACAACCTTGTGCTTTCCAAGCAGGCACTTAGATCACTGAGCTAGATCCCCAGCCCTTGTGAATATATTTATTATACAGTAGGTTTGGAATTGAAAGTATAAAGTTGTGTTGAATAATAGAAAATACGGTATGGTTAGTTTAGCATACTTTCCTAAC
>RJWT010047924.1:0-11217 GCA_004365215.1 Cuniculus paca | reverse complement strand
TCATGATTTTCATCTTCCCAGCATGCTCACGTTGTACCGTGAATCTAACTGGAATCTAGTGATTTTCATATATGTAGTCAGTCATCACTACAATTCTGTTTCTACTTTAGGAAAGAACTCAGGTGACCTGCAAATTGAAGATGAGTACAGAAATTGCAGGAAACATCTAAGGTAATTTGTACTCACAAAAGAAAGGTCCTCAAGTGTCAGAATATTAAACCTAAGAAAATTGCAAAAACAAGATGGTGTTCAAACTTCTTTAATCTTTCAAAATTTCTCAGGGTACATATATCGTTGAATCTCTCTAATCTGACAATTGAGTATTTGAAATATTCCAATATCTGAAATGCAGGTGATACTCATATTACGCCATAACTGACATTGTTGAGATCATGTAAAAAAACAAACAGCCAGGTGATTTGGCACCTGCCTGTAGTCCTAGCACTCCAGAGGCTTAGGCAAAAAAAATGCCACATGTTCTAGGACAGATGAGGCTCATAGTAAGTTGAAAGCCAGACTCAACTACAGAGTGAGACTGTCTGAAATTAAAAAAAAAATGCTACAAATTTTGTTCCATGCTTAGATTTATAGATAGTTGAATGAAACTGCATTCAGGTATTGAGAATAGAAGGATACAAAACAAATTTTGTGTGTACACTGAGAGCTAACTTCTAATTATGTATACATGTTTTTGTTTTCTTTTGGCACTGGGGATAGAACTCATGACCTCACGCTTCCCAGGCAGGCGCTTGTGAGGCTGAGATAAATCTCTGGCCCTATATGCATGCTTTTAAAAGATCACTTTCATAGCAATCAAATTATATGTCCTTATAGCACTATTTTGATCCCATTTATTTTAATGCAGTCCTCCAAAGACGCTGCCCATTTTCATTCCAAAATATTAGAATGTGCTTCTTCATGTTATTAGTGGAATTGTCAGTGTTTTTGTTGTTGTTGTTGTTTTGTTTTGTTGTTTGTGTCTGTTTTGAGACAGGGTCTCACTATGCAGTGCATCCTTCTGCATCAGCCTCTTGAGTGCTGGGATTAGAGGCGTGCACCACCACGCCTTCCTCTGTCAGTATTTTATAACATCTATGGAAATGTGTATAGAGAATCCACAGAAAAGGTGGGGGGGGAAGCTAGCATTTCATCTAATTGTACCTTTGTAGGTTGTTTTGAGACACAGACTAACAATCATAAAGCCCAGGCTGGCCTTAATTTCAGTGATCCTCCTGCCTCAGCCTCCAAGGATGACAAGCATGCACACTCATGTACAACCATATCCAACTATATTTCTACTGTGTATATTCCCCCACAATGTTAAAGTGATCTTATTATAGTTGTGCTTAAATACCCATATTTAGCAGTGCAACCTGGAAAAGCTAAGCTCTGGAAACAGCTTAAGTGTCTATACCAAGACAAATTGATTAAGGAAATGTGGGCTAGCCTGGGCATGAAGGGGCATCCTTGGAATCCCAGTACTCCAAGAAGCTGAAGCAGGAAGATCATGCATTCATGTTAAGCCTGGGCAACTTAAAGACTCCTGAGACTCGCTGGGCCAGGTGGCTCACGCCTGTAATCCCAGCACTCAGGAGGCAGAGACAGGCAAATCATTGTGAGTTCAAGACCAGCCTGAACGGCATAGTGAGACCCTGTCTCAAAAAAGACAAGGGCTGGGGATTTAGCTCAGTGGCCTAAGGGCCTGTCTGGCAAGTGCAAGGTCATGAGTTCGATTCCCGGTGCTGCCAAAAAAAATAAAATAAAATAAAAGACTCCTGAGACTCTTTCAAAACAAGAATTGAAACTCCTATGGCTGCATTTCAGTGCTAAAACTCCGATTCAATTTCCAGCACTGAAGGACATGCGATGTGTACACATAATTAAATAATATTCTTCCAAAAATGAATGAACTGATGGCATTTAAGGATGAATAAGCAAAATAAGGATGAATCTAGAGCCCATAATGTTCGGTTGAATTAGTCAGACCGCAATATTTCAATATGCTATTTCTATTTGGCATGAGAATCCCAGCACATGAATGAAGGAGTAAATAGATGGTGGAAAAGAGAGAGGCAGACATCATGGAGTGGGTGAAGAGGCTCGGTGAAGGGGAAGGGATGGAGTCATGGAGGAAAAGGTATCAAAGGTTATCAGTATGTGGAACATGGCTCATTCAGATGTGTTCCAGCTCCTCAAAATAAAAGTAAGCATTTTGTGTGGCAAATGGGTCAGTTACAAACTTCCAAATGAATCTAACCGCTTAGGTAAAATCTGAGGCCAAGCCATCATGCAGAATACACAGCAAGTGTATGATTATATGTTCTTAGGAAGCATCAAATCAGATCTCATGGTGATTCATTGCTAAAAGACACTATTAAATGTGATTGGTTGTTTTGTTACTCTCTCCTTTGACAGAAGTGAAGAGGCAGAGCACAGTGTGTGTAAAGTACATGAAAGGACTCACACTGGAGAGAAGCCCTGTGTATGTAAACTCTGTGGGAAAGGTTTCAGCACACACCGTGTGTGTCAAGTACACGAACGGACTCACACTGGGGAGAAACCCTATGTATGCAAACACTGTGGAAAAGCTTTTGCCAGAAGAGATCATTGTCAAAAACACGAAAGAATCCACAGTGGGGAGAAGCCCTATGCATGTAACCAATGTGGAAAAGCTTTCAGCAGAAAGGATACTCTTCAAGAACATAACACAGTGCATAGTGGAGAGAAACCCTATGTCTGTAAGCCCTGTGGGAAAGCTTTCAGATTACGCAAACAGTATCAACGACATGTGGGATCTCACACTGGGGTGAAAGTTCATATATTTAAGCAATCGCAGAAAGCTTTCAGCATACCTAGTAAGTGTCAGATACATGAAAGTATTCATACTGGGGAGAAACCCTTTGTATGTACACAATGTGGGAAGGATTTCAAAAGGAAACAACGTTGGCAAGCACATGAAAGGACTCACACTGGTGAGAAACCCTTTCTATGTAAGCAATGTGGCAAAGCTTTCTACAGTAAATACAGTTGGCAAATGCATCAGTGGACTCACACTGGGAAGAAACCTTACATATGTAAGCAATGTGGGAAAGCTTTCAGCACACGTGGTAGTTTTCTAAGGCATGAAAAAACTCACACTGGGGAAAAACCCTATGTATGTACTCAATGTGGGAAAACTTTCAGCAGCAAAGAAGGTTGGCAAATGCATAAACGAACTCATACTGGGGAGAAACCCTATATATGTAGGCGATGTGAGAAAGCTTTCACTACACGCAGTGCATGTAAAATACATGAACGGACTCACACTGGGGAGAAACCCTATGTATGTAAGCAATGTGGGAAATCTTTCCGCACATGCAGTAACTGTAAATCTCACGAATGGATTCACACTGGGAAGAAACCCTATGTATGTAAGCAGTGTGGGAAAGCTTTCAGCACACGAAGTGACTGTCAAAAGCATAAACTGACTCACACTGGGGAGAAACCCTATGTATGTAAGCAGTGTGGGAAATCTTTCAGCACACGGAGTAATTGTAAAGTACATGAACGGACTCACACAGGGGAGAAGCCCTGTGTATGTAAGCAGTGTGGGAAAGCTTTCAGCACACGCAGTGGGTGTAAAGCACATGAACAGACTCACACAGGGGAGAAGCCCTATGTATGTAAGCAGTGTGGGAAAGCTTTCAGCAGAAAATACTATCTTCAAAAACATGGAAAAATCCACAGTGGAGAGACACCCTATGTATGTTAATAATGTGGGAAAGCTTTCATCATGTATCATAAATATCAAATACATGAAAGAATTCACACTGGGGAGACACCCTATTCATGCAAGCAATGTGGAAAAGCTTTCAGCACAAGTAGTGTTTTTTCCAACTTGTGAAAGTACACTGGGGAGAAACCCTATATATGTACACAATGTGGGAAAACTTTCAGCAGAAAATCAGATTGGCCAACACATGAAAAGACTCACACTGGTGAGACACCTTTTGTATGTAAGAAGTGTGGGAAATCTTTCAGCACACTTGGTGTTTGTCAAAAGCATGAAAAGATTCACACTGGGAAGAAATGCTATGTAGCTAATCAATGGGTTTTCTGCTTTCAGCAGAAAACAGTTGTAAAGAACATGAAAAATTCCATAGTGCAGAGAATCCCTGTGTATGTAAGCAACGTGTGATAGCTTATAAAATCAAAGCAGGTTTGGAAATACATGAAAGGACTCGCAATCGGAAGAACTCATGTAGGTATATAACAGGGAAAGCTTTCATCACACATGGCAAATGTCAAATATATGAAAGAATTCACCCTGGAGAGAAGCCTTATGCATGGAAGCAATGTGGAAAAGCTTTCAATACAAGTGGTATTTGACAAACTCATGAACGGATTCACACTGGGGAGAAACAGTATGTATGTGAACAATGTGGGAAAGCTTTGAGCACACTAGATTGTGAAAAGCTGGAATGGACTCACAGTGTGGTAAAACCCTATGCATGTAACTAATATGAGAAATCTTTCAGCAGACAGCATGCTTGTCAAAAGCATGAAAGAACTCACAAGGGAGAGAAAGCCATACATGTTAGCAGTGTGATAAAGCATTCATATTATACACACAATTGTCAGTGACATGCAGTGAATCACACAGCAGAAATAATATAAACATAAGCAATGTGGGACAGGCTTTGGACACATAGAGATTGACAAGAGCTTGAAAGGACTCACTGTCCAGGGGAAATCCTATGCATATAAATAATAAGTTTCACCACACATTGTGTTTCTGAAAGACAGGAAACCAATCATGGGTATAGCCAACGTGGAAAATCTGCCAGCTCACATGGTCTTTGTCAAAAACATGAAGGAACACTGTTGAAATGCTATATATGTAAGCAGTGTGTGAATTCATTCAGTACACAGAGCTATTGTCAGATAACAAATAAATTATACTTGGGAGAAAGTCTGCAGAAACAGGAAAAGGCTCTGTGCAGTGAGAATTGTCCACATTAACGAGGGTACCAAGAACTGCATATACGGGGTGGAGATTTAGCTCAGTGGCCTAAGCGCCTGCCTGGCGAATGTTAGGTCATGAGTTCAATCCCTGGTGCCGCAAAAACAAAAACAAAAACTGCATATAGACGTGCCTTAGACATAAGACTGAGAACATTTTCTTCTAAACAGCATAAAACCTATTTCAGTTCACACAGATATCAGTACATACATGAAACAATTCACAGTCGATAGACTCAGAATGTGAGCGATGTGGGATTTTTAAAAATTCCAATACATGAAAGAACTCACATGATAGGGAACTTTATATACATGGAAATGACTGAAGTCTTCCACTTTACCTTAAAATACATGTGAGAACTCCCACTAAAAAATTCTTTGTAAATAATGTGAAAAAGCATTGGGTGATGCTGATGACATCAAGTTGAAATTCAGGAGTTGTAGTATACATAACATGAGAAACCTTCATTTTCTCATTACCTTTCATGAAGCAGGACATTGCACACTGAATAAGTTAGGATCAGTGTTTATCGTGTGGGAACACCAGTACTCATTTTGGTTTAATTCATGTGGCAATGCACTATTATGAGAAAGCATTAATACAAGTGTAGTATTCAACTTATCAGTTGTCTTACATGTAAAAATGAATATTGTATCAAAACCCTGGGAATGTACAAAGGTACCAGTTATAATGCATATTTTCCAAATCCTTTGATCACTTCTCATACAGTTGAAATATAAACAATGAGTTGTTTAACAAAGGATATCAATTATTCAGAAAATAAACATAAGGAGGAGATATGCTAAAGTTTAAATATTGTAAGCTGGGTCTTACAATAGATCTCCAGATTGAATTATTTTAGGTTCTCTTCTAGGAATAAATGTAAACTAGGGGTATTGGTGCACCGCTGTAATCCCATCCTTCAGGAGGCTGAGGCAGGAGGGTCATTGAGTTTGAGGCCAACCTCTACTACATAGTGAGTAGGCAAGTCTGAACTACATGATGAGACTGTCTCCAAAAAACCTAAAATAAATGTGCCCATAAATAAATGTGCCATAAATAAATGTACATGCCCGTCATTCCAGCACTTGGGTGACTGAGGCAGGAGGATCATTTTGAGTCCCAGGCCAGCCTGGGCTACATAGTGAAATCCCATCTGAAACCAAAGTAAACAAAGCAAAAATGAATAAATGTGCTCACATAATTCTGTAGCTTCTAATAAGCAATAGCACAGGAGTTTACTATGATCTCTGTTTTGTCTTTTTGAGACAGGGTCTCTATGCAGTTCAGGCTAGCCTTGGGCTCATTTTGTAGCCCAAGCTGGTCTCGAATTTGCAATGATCCTCCTGCCTCAGCCTCCCGAGTGCTACGATTACAGGAGTGCACCACCACGCCCGGCTACTATGATCTCTTAAAGTACATAATAATTGTCTTTGTTTTGCACTACATGAGATCCAAAGAGGAAGTGCTCTTATTTCTTGCATAACAGTAAACTCAGTATTTTGTAGGTCATTTTTGTTTTGTCTTCATTCTTTTTTTGCATGTAGTCATTATGGGGTAATGTGACTCAACAACTGAATTTTCATTACCTGTTTTCATTTTTTTTCCTACCTTGTATTTGAAATTTTTTGCACAGAGTGCATTATTGTAGGAAGAATTTGTTAATTGGACGTCGTTTTACATTTTTTTACTAGTAATTCCTGTACATGTGTTTAAGTGTTTATCTAACAACATGCAAATTAGTAAATGTTTTCAATATTCTAAGATGATATCTATTCATATCCCAACATAATACCAGATTAAATGCATTGCATAATTTTCCCTGTTTATTCTCTTCATCAGAATGATTAATATCCTGTGTGTACAATATTGGCTGCTTTTTATCATTAAATTTTAATTATCATGCTCATATTGCCAGCCTTCATCTGGGAAGTTATTATTTGTATCCAGCATCCAAAAAGAAAAATCTATTTTTGTGAGTCTCCTGCATTGCCAGGGACCAGAGGAACCATATATTTTCTCAAAGAAGATACAATTCAGTGCAGAAATTCACACCTCCACCAGCTATGAATATTGATATGACTCAGCAGCAAAAATATTTTCAGGGATTTTCATCACATTGATGTTTTCATTGAGAGGTTTCTATTCTTTAATGAAGTACTTTTTTTTTTTTTTTTTTGCAGCACTGGGGATTGAACTCGTGACCTTGCGCTTGCCAGGCAGGCGCTTACACCACTGAGCTAAATCCCCAGCCCTTTATTGTGCCTTCTTACTTGCTAGTACTGCAGTGCTTTCTAAAATATCCTGCGTTGTTCTGTCCTTCAGTTCAGTAGCTGCTGCATTTTGTGTGTGTGTGGTTTTTTGGGATAGGGTCTCTCTATGCAGTTCAGGCTGGCCTTCAGTTCACCTTGTAGTCCAGTTTGGTCTCAAAATTGCAATGATCATCCTGCCTCAGCCTCCCAAGTGCTGGCATTACAGGAGTGTGCCACCACGCCTGAGTTCCTTATAGCTGAATAGTACTCCATTATATAAATATAAACACCATATCTTTTTTATCCATTCCCCTGTTGATGGGCCTATGGGTGGTTTCCAAGATGTAACTATTACCAGTAGTGCTGCTCTATACATGGGTGCACATATATTACTATGCCAAGGTGTTTTTAGTTCTTCTGGGAAGATACTCACAAGGGGAATAGCTGGGTCAAATGAGACCTCAAACCCTAGTTTTTTGAGGACTCCACACTGATTTTTCATAGTGGCTGTACCAGTCGACATTCCAACCAACAGTGCAAGAGGGTTCCTTTTTCCCACAGCCCTCTAGTTTTTGTTGTTAATTTCTTGATGATAGCCATTCTTTTTTGGAGTGAGATGGAATCTCAGTGTTGTTTTAATGTTCATTTCTTGAATGACCAATGATGGTGAACATTTTTTCATATATTTATTTGCTCTTTGTATTTCTTCATCTGAGCAGTATATATTCATCTCAGATGCCCATTTTTGGATTGGGTCTTTGAATGTGGGGTGTCTGATTTTTTTTCAATTCTTTATAAGTTCTAGATAAAAGTGCATGAGGGACAGTTGGTAAAAATTTTTTCCTATTCTGTGGGATTTCTTTTCACTCTGTTGGTGATTTCTTTTGATGTGCAGAAACTTTGATAAGGTCAGGTCCCAATTCTTGATTCTTTGATGTACTTCCTATGTGGTTTGGTTTTCATTCAGAAACTCTCTGCGTACCCCTTTATCTTCAAAATTTCTACTGACTTTTTTTTCTGGTAAATTTAGTGTTTCTGTCTAAGATAAATTCATTTTGACTTTAATGCATGGTGATAGACATGAGACTAGCTTTAGTCTTCAGCATATAGACAGCCAGTTTTTCAAGCGCCATTTATTAAAGAGGGTGTCTTTTCTAGTGAAAATATTTGGCCCCTTTTTCAAAGATAACATGTCTGAATGTGTTACTAGTTGTGTTTGTTTTTTGTTTGTTTTTTTTTCTTTGCGGCACCAGGGATTGAACTCGTGACCTCGCGCTTGCCAGGCAGGCCGTTAGGCCACTGAGCTAAATCCCTAGCTACTAGTGTTTTTGTCATCTAAACTATCCCTTTAATCTATCAGTCTGGTTTTTCTTCCCAATAAGGTGTTGATTTTATCACAATGGGTTTGTAATATAAGTCAGGTATTTTGATGTCTCCTGCCTTGCCTTTGTTTCCCACAATTGCCTTTGCTACTCTAGGTGTCTTGTTTTCAAATGAATTTTAGGAATGCTTTCTCTAGACTTGTGAGGTATGCTAATTGTATTTTGATCAAGATTTCATTACATTTGTATAACAGTTTTGAGAGTATGGCCATTTTCACAGTGCTATTCATGAGCAAGGACCATCTTTCCATTTTCTGATAACCTCTTCAATCTCCTTTCCAGAGTACTGTAATTTTCAATATATAGGCCTTCTAGTTCCTTTGTTAGACTGATTCCTAAGTATTTATTCTTTTCTCTCTCTCTTTTTTTTTTTTTTTTTTTTTTTTTTTTGCAGCACCGGGGATTGAACTCATGACCTTGCGCTTGCCAGGCAGACGCTTAGACCGCTAAGCTAGATCCCCGGCCCTGGTGTTTTTGAGACAGGGTCTCCCTATGCCATTCAGGCGGGCCTTGAGTTCACTTTGTAGCCCAGGCTGGCCTCAAACTCACAATGATCCTCCTGTCTCAGCCTCCTGAGTGCTGGGATTACAGGCGTGCGCCACCAGGCCCAGCTAGTGTTTCATTTTTTCTGATGGTACCCTGAAGCATGTTGTTTCCCTGATTTCTCTGTCAGTCAATTTGTGGCTTGTATAGAAGAATGCTATTGATTTGTGAGTGTTGACTTTATATCCCAACTATGCTACTGAATTTGTTTATTAAACCTACAAGTCTTTTGCTTGAGGTTTTGTAACTTTCTCTGTAGAGTGTGATGTTCTATGCAAATAATGATAATTTAACTTCTTCCTGTCCTATCTTTATTCCTTTGTCTCCTTCTTGTCAAATTACTTTGGCTCACATATCCAGAACTGTATTGAATAGGAGTTGTGACAGTGTACATCCTTGTCTCTTTTTCTGATTTAGGGTGAAAGTTTTCAGTTTTAGACCATTTAATATGATGTTAGCTGTTGGTTTGTTTGGGATGGCTTTTATAAGATTGAGGTAAAAGCCATGCATTCCATTTTTCTGTACTTTTTCTTTTTTTTAATTGGTGTTGGACTTTTCAGAAATGCTTTGTCTACATCTATTGAGATGATTGTGTGATTTTTGTCTTTGGTTCTGTTAATGTGTTGTATTACATTATTCACATTTGTTGAACCATTCCTGCACCAGGGGAATGAAAGCCACTTGGTTATGAAGTATCATCCTGATGATTTACTGTTTTCTGCTTGCCAGTATCTTATTAAGAAGTTTTAAAAGCCGGGCCTAGTGGCGCATGCCTGTAATCCCAGCACTTGGGAGGCTGAGGCGAGGAACGTTGCAAGTTCAAGACCAGCTTGGGCTACAAAGTGAGCTTAAGGCCACTCTGAACAGCATAGTGAGACCCTGTCTCAAAAAGACAAAGGATGGGGATTTAGCTTAGTGGTGTAAGCACCTACCTGACAAGTGCAAGGTCATGAGTTCAATCCCCAGTGCCGGAAAAAAAAAAGTTTTGCGTCGTTGTTCATTATGGGGACTTGTGTATAGTTTTCTTTCTTGGGTGGGTATTGTCTGGTTTTGGAATCAACATAATACTTGCTTCCAGGAATGATTTTGGAAATACTGCATTGCTTTCAATTTCTTTAAAGAGTTTCAGCATCAGTGGCATTAGTTCTTGTCTAAATTTCTTGTTGAAATCCACAATGTACCCACCAGGGCCTGTAACTCACTGCATTAATATTTTTGCATAAACCTGTATTTTCTCTGCCAGTCATCACTGGACAGACCTGTAATACTAGCACATGGAAGACTGAGGCAGGAGGATCTGTGTGACTTCTAGACCCACTTTACTGTATGGCCAGTGGCAATCAAGAATGATAGTTATGATTACCCAATATAATTCAGCAATTAAATAAACATAAACTCTTGCTTCCTGTTTTTTGTTTGTTTTTTTGTTTTGTTTTGTTTTGTTTTTTGTGGCACCAGGGATCGAACTCACAACCTTGCACTTGCCAGGCAGGTGCTTAGGCCGCTGAGCTAAATCCCCAACTTCCTGTTAATTATTGGATATAGAGAAATCAAAGCAATTGTGTTCCAGTTACTGACAGCCATTTGGGCTTCAGATCAGGAGAGAGGTGGAGGAGTTTGAGATTTCACAGAAAGCAGGCTTGCAGAAGCAGTGGGAGATGAATGGTTCTCTACTGGAGTACAATAAAGAGACCCAGGTGTAGGAGAAGAAGGAAGAAGGACAATTTCCCATCAGGAGTAGAGAAAGGTAACTAGCAGCAGCATGACCTATACTGGATGTGTTCAGTTAAAGCCAAGGCCATAGGGAACTTGGGTGAGACCCAGGGCAGTCCTCACCTGGATCAGTCAGTCACCAAGGGGGGCAGTCTCCCCACAGAGTGTCCCACCTTGACAGCATGGAAGAAGTGAGCCTTTTTCTGTCTCAAGAGATGAGAGAAGAGAGCAAAACTGGGAAGCAGTCATTAGAAGTTCAGAAGGGGAGAAAGATGGCAAAGAGGAAGAAGGTTTAGCAGAGAGGGGTTAAATTTCAGAGAGAAAA
>RJWT010047923.1:0-11224 GCA_004365215.1 Cuniculus paca | reverse complement strand
ATCAGAATTCATTTGTTAATGGGAGAAAATTTTCCAAGCATTTTTTAGCCATCAGTACTCTTCTTTCCCCACAAAATAATTGCATTTTTGCCACATGGTCAACATACCCCCAATTCTCCATATCTTCAGAGTCACACTCCTTAATGGTATTTATTCAAAGTCCAGGTTTCCATTACCCATACCAACTTCATGTGTGAATGCATGAACTGGTGTGTAGAATCTGTAGCACATGGTTTCAAACTGAAAGTGTGAGATAAGCAAGAAGAGATATATGCCCTGGACATCCCATGTATTGTGGTGAAACAGGCACAACCCAGTTGCATGAGACTGAGTCCAAAAGAAGCAACTCTGTAATTTAGGTCAAAGTATGTCATCGGGTTATTCATTAGTATTCAGTTTGGCATTCCAAGAGTAGAGCACTGTCTGTGGTCCTGTATTGTTCTTGGTGAGGTCTCGAGGCCTCCTTCATCCTGCCTTTTCCATAGAAAATGCTGCATCTTTACAACAGAAATTCCCGTAGTCTCCTTGATACCATTTACAAACATGTTTCCTCCAGATATTTTTCACTGAAAGAAACTGAGACATAAAGAAAATTTAATTCGGATCTACCAAGTCCTGACTCACTTATTTTTCTTTACATTTTTGTAATGTCTTGTCTGTAATAATTTTAAAATCCAAATACCTCTTTTCATTTTATATTGCCTCTCTTTTAGTCCAAATTGCTGGTGCTTGTATAAATATAATTATTTTAAAGGTGCTAAAGGTTTCCTGTGTATTACGTTGAATTTTAATACTTAAGACGAAAGCTATTTCTGTAAATCTCTTTAGGATTAACCCTTTTCTCTATTTTGGGTTTTTGGTGAAACTGTTGTTCAGCTACATTTTTAAGTTTCTTAGTACGGATATGAGACACTCGTTAGAAAAATGTTTATTTCATAGCATGAGTATAGGTAAGAATTTTTAAAAGACTTAAACAATAGTTATTTTAAACCATAGACCATATGATCTCTGATACAACTACTCAACTTTTTCATTCCAGTACAATGACAGAAATAGACAAAATGTAGATAGATGGCCATAGGCACCTCCTGTTAAAATATTTATGAAAACACACGACCAGCCCATTGACTATAGTTTACGAATTCTTGGTCCAGCTACAGGTTGTATCTTTTTTGATGTCCTAAGAAGAATGTTTCGCCAAGAGATTATTTTGCTGAGTGAGACTTGTATTTATTTATTTATTTATTTTATTTTATTTTTTTTGCGGCACCGGGGATTGAACTCACGACCTTGCGCTTGCCAAGCAGGCGCTTAGACCACTGAGCTAGATCCCCAGCCCTGAGACTTGTATTTATGAGTTGATGATTAAGCCCAGTGGGTCCTGGCTCATTTATATTTTCTCTCCATTTCAAACCTGGTTATCTTTCATTTGTTGATCATTTATTCTTGCATTCATGAGGCACTACAGTAAGAATCCAACTAGCACATCTTGTACTATACCTGGGAAGCCCCAGGGATTCCCACGAGTCCATTACATACCTTCTGTAGGTTTCACCTTGCTAAATTTGAAGGCGTTGCTAACTGCACCACCAAGTAGATGGAATCCTTTTGTATAAGTACTAATAACAGCATCTTCCCTGTCAAGCCCTCTTAATAAACAATGTCTACTAAGCCCTTTTGTTTTTTCTAGCATTGCAAGTTTTTTTTCTAGTAATTACTAACAATTGTCTTGAGAGTCTTTCACTTTTATCCTGTTCTCTTGTTCCAAAGAAAATGTCACATAATTTAGCTTTATAATATGGCAATATGCCACTTTTGTTAGCCGATTATCTGCTAGCTAGCAATGAATAATAAACTACCCCAAAGCCTAGTACTTTAAAACCATCAAGCATTTTATATATCTTTAAAGTTTTGTTAGAATTAGGAACTGAACTCTACTGAGTAATTCTTCAGTTCCATGTGCTGTCAACTGTTATAATTAGATGTTATTCAGCAACAACTACATTGCTCTGGATAACATAGAATGACCGCTCCTTTATGTGCTTCCACTTGACAGAGGTCTCTGAAAGGCTCGACCTAACTAGAGCAATTTCTCTGTCTTCACTTAGTCTCAGGGACTGTTACTGGCAGTGTTCAGTCTTCTTACCCAAAACCCAGAGCTCCCAGTGATGAGGGCACAATCTAACATTTCTCAGAAGCTGTTGATAGGAATCTCAATTCTCTATCTGTCACATTACCCATAACCCTACCCATATCAAGGGTGGCATTGTGAGGAGGTGTGTGATGTCCTCATCCCTGAATGGAAAAATACTGAAAGAACCTTTTTAAATTCAATTCAGTTTCTACTTGCAAAAATTTCAAAATATTCATGCTATATTTAGAAAACCTACATGCCACTTTATAAATTCCATATCCCTTCTTTTGACAGATAATCTTCCAATATTGGATAACCCAGGATAATTAATTTATGTTCTGTAACATTAAGAAAATACTAATAAACCATTTCACTAGAGTTATGTAGGTGTGTGGCAGTGGTAACAGAGTTTAGATTTCATCAAATTAAATCCATGCTCATTTTTATTTGTAGCATAAAGGCAAGTAACATGATATTAAAATCTATTAGTCTTATAAACTTCCATTTGTGAGAACTGAGGATGACATCTGTTGTCCAGTCTACCACATTAATGAATCACTGCACACACAAGTGTAGGCCTGGAGTTAGCAACCAGAGCTGAGTTAGACCACCTCAGAAAGGAGAGTGGATACTGTAGAATTTCTGAAGGAAGCTGTGGTGGTGTATGAAACCCAAATGTTAGAGTCTAGAGACATGTGTCTTCTCTTTTATGAAATGCCTAGGGAGTTTCAGTCAAAACTATCTGTCGTATTTAATTTTTGATTTATGCTTATCCTGAAATACTGGTCCCTTTTAATTTCCCAATGTCACCCATACAATATGGTAGACTTGCATGCTAGCTGGAATTTCTTGAGAATCATTTGAAGATTCATGCTGTGTTTTACCTTTTGTTCTGCTAATTTGCCTTATTTCTTGACTCAGCTGGTTCAAAGATCTCACTCCTTTAGTTAGTTATTAAAAGCTTGAAGCAAATTCCTAAAAAGTTTGCAATTATGAGTGAATGAAACATATTGAGAAATGAGTTATATTTTTGTCTATGTGGAAATAAAGGTAAAATCTGAAGAGCGCTATTGCTGAAAATATGACAGTTGCTTTACTCATTAAATTTCAATAGTAAAGTTCTATGAACATCATTTCTATATTTTCAAACAAAGTAATGCACTGTGCTTAGTAAAGAAGCTTACTTACAGTTGGCATCCAGCATTCCAAATTCATCATTTTATTTGTTTTACATAATGCAGGGAAAAAACATCTTGGATGCAGGCTTAGCTGCTGGTCACCTTGTGGGGGTTCCACAAAAGCTTCATGATGAACACATCTGTACTGTCCTCAATAGTTGGCCTCTGATAAATCTGATTATTACCATATCAAATAAGTGGCTCATTTATCATCCTTTGTATATCCTGGCTGTCTTCTGTGTGCATGTTGGAGAAAGATAATCACAGCATGCTTGGAACAAACAAATTGGTTCAATTTTGTTAGTTTTGTAATTAGGAAAAAAAAGAACTAGAGAGACAGATCAAAGCTCCTTGACTAAAAGGAATTTTATTTTCAAGGCCAATAAGAAAAAAAAAAACAGGAAACAAAGGCTATAAAATGTATTGTTAGGTTCTTTGGAAACCAACAAATGATAAATATATATGTATTTTAAAACTAAATTACACTAACATCTGAATTCATTTCTGGACTTTGCTCATTTACTCAATTTTTATTACCTTTGTAATATCTAATTTCTCAAAATAAAACAATGTAAATTAAAATATTTTTCACAAAATGTGATATATTTCAAAACTTTCCATAACACAAATTGACAGACCCTAAATTTGAGAAATTTTTTAACAGACATAGATATCTGAATTATTTCACCTATGATGAGAAAAACTACAACAAAATAAATATTTAGTATTTTTGCCATTCAACATACACATGGGATTAAACAAGATTGTGCTGAATATTTTTTTTACTGCTGTGAGCATTCTTAGTATGCATACATCACATGGATAGCTGAAGGCATACACAGTTCATATAGATAATGATTTAATGCTGAGCGACAGTGCTTTCAATGCATCCAAGTGAATGAATCCAAATTTGAAATTTAAGTTCTATGATCATTTCTTCCAGTGAACTCTTGCCCAGTGTTTTTCAGATGAAACAAAATGAAATAAGAAGAGATTGAGATAATATAAGATATTGAGACAACTGATGCAATAAAAATCTGAAGTTGAAGCAGAGGTGATAAACTTCAAATAACATAATGAAAAGGACCATGTAACTATAACCCATGGAATCAAATGGTAAAATATCTGTCCCTGCAGCTCCTTTGCAGACAACAGTTTGCATTCAAACTGTTGACATCCAAGATGCTGACATGCACTTCACAAAGCTCAGAACTATTAAGGTAATTTGAATTATTAAGCATAATTCAAAGCAGTCACTTTATAAAAATGGCTTCTACTGAATATTCAAAATCTACCTTAATGTTAGAAGGAGTGTGCAAATTTTTTCTACCTGCACATCTACAATTAATTTTGAAATAATGCTTTATTTAAATCATTTTATCTATTATTTTGACATCAGCAATATAAGTATCTCCTTCAAGTTTTGTACATGCCTTTAGTATTCATTTTTATCTCAGCTAAACTTATTTCAGAACTTGAGTGCATTCTAATAGAAAGTTTTATACCCATGTAAATAAAGTCACTGTGTGTTGAGAACTTGCTTGTGTAGAAAGATTATAAGTTATCAACTTTTAGTAATCAGCAATGCATTCAGGAATCTAAATGAATCAGGCAGTTTTTTTGAAACTATCTACAATTCTGTTTTTCTTCCATTTAACTTTTTTAAAAACAATTTGAAATGTGCACTAATCTTTACAAAATTATACAACTATCTTAGTGTAGTATTTAAAATTTAAAATCCATAGGGTGTGGACTGCTGACAATGTTTGCTTCTCTGACTCGAAGATGTTGGACCAGGTGAAGTGAAAATGTTAAGATTTGATCTAGGCATTTTGCTCATGTTTGAATCTCGTGTTATTCGTGTAGGATACATGCATTTCAGTAAGTTCTGAAAACTATTTTGTTTGTCTAATTTTCTCACACAGGCTTCAGCTTGGGAAGAATGTGTTGCTATCACTATAATGTTTAAATTGAGTCTGTGACCTTATTTTTGTCTTCTCTGATTCTCTTACTTACCTTCAGATATTTTGATTCCTTGACAATAGCCATTATTGTGTGTCTAAATTGTATCATTTGCGTTCTGTAAATGCCCAGTAGTCCTTTGCCCTTTTTCCTCTAACAAGTTGTTTTAAAGAGCCTGTAAGAACTAGTATTATATTTCTGTCAGAAGGGGCTGATTACTTTTTGATAGAGTCAGTGATCTCATTATAAATAATAATTACAAATTGCTAGCTTCTCAGAGCTCACTATAAAATCTTCTTTTCACTCTTCCACCTCTAAATATTTATACAAATCCTTTTGTAAATTCATTTTAGCCTCACAGAACTGTTTGTTAAATCATTCTGTTTTTAATATAAGATGTCAAATACCCTTGAAGAATATTTTTCATGAGGCAAAGACGTTTCTAAAACATTCATGGTTATATACTCAGTAGAAGATATTTAGATCTTTCAATAGTCATGAATACACAAGTCATTGTTTTCACCATACCACTTTCTTTATGTGTTATTGTGAATTCCACAAAGTCCCGGAGATAGATTTTTGCATTAACTCCCTCACATTCGTTAGGTTTTCCAGTGTATAAATACCATATTTTCTTTATTCATTCATCTGCTTATGGACACATAGGCCACTTCCAAGATTAAATTTTAATTCTGTATGAATAGTGCTGTTGTACAAAAAAGCTGTGCAACTTTTATATTCTCTCCAGAAGAGTTCTGGATTTCATACTCTTGCTAATATTTATTATTGCCCATCTCTTTTTCATTCCAAATTTTCTAATAGGTATCTACATGAATCTGCTTATGGTTTAATTTTTATTTCCATGGGAACTCAAGTGGGCATTTTTATGTGCCCATTTTTCATTTGTATGTCCTAGTTTGTTAGCTATATGTTTGTTGGTAGTAACTAAAATTTTGTGACTATTTCTAGGGAGTTCAATTTTCAGGTCTTTTTCACAGAAAAATTTCAAAAAATTAACCTAGATTAATTAGGACCTGGAGCCTTTTGTCTTCTCCTTTTGTGTACATTAGTTTTATTAACTATTTCAAAGAAATAATTTGTGAAAAAAGAAAAGTGCAATAACCCAGTTCTTAGAAGTACTGCCAAGCAGTACCTAACCCAAGTGACTAAGGTTAACATCGTGTGTGATAAGCAATGTCGTTACGATACAATTCCATGTTCCGTTTAACATTATGAGGAGATACAATGAGAAAACACTTTCACATGATACTCTTCTCAAAAGTCATAATCCCAGTCTGTTTATGAGTAAATATCAGACAAACCTAAATTGAGAAATATTGTAAAAAACACAATACTTGGAACAGATCAGAGTGCCAAGGTTATAAAAACAAGGAAAATGGAAGAAATTGTCATAAACTGAACTGGACTAAAGAATCAAGACAATCTAGTGCAATGTACCTCTCTAGATTTTAATGTACATCAGAAATAATGGATTCAGAAGAACTGCAAAAGTTTCAGTACTGTCTGTATTTTCATTAATATTTTTATAACAGTATCAGTTTCTTAGTTTCTTATTTTCTGAATCTTGGTAGTACTGATAAGGGGGACTTAGTATATTCTTGTGATTTTAAAATAAACCTATTATTCATTGGCTAGTATATGCAATGCCCTATTTCAAAAATACCTTGGGAACGTTTCTTAAATGAGCAATGACTTTGTTATATCAATTTTTTAACTCTAAAAATATGTGACTTTACCCAAAGTGAAAGAAAGTGCTGAGAATATTTTGTGTTCTTGTGATGAAAACATAAATACTGTTTTACAAAATAGCTCAGTTTTTATTTAGTCGCCACCATTTGCAACCACAAAACTGCAAAAGTGAAAGACCTTGCTATGAGGAAAAACCTGCACAGCACCATGTTCCAGGATGGCAGTGGCATAGAAAATTTATTCCTCAGAAATAGATTCAGAGTGCCCAGTGATACAGGCACTCAATCCCTATAGCCAACAGAGAGGAAAGCCTTGAAACTGCTCTAGCTGACAGAAGACCATGGTATCATCCACTTAGGGCTGTTTTTAGGTGCATGCAGATTGCAGGAGTTGTGGGATTAAGAAGGTTTCCACAGTGATTTCAGATGGCCTTGGGAGGCAGGCCCCTGAGAGGGCAGTGAGTAAAACTGTGAGGGTGAAGTCAAAGGTGAAATGGAGAGCCCAGGAATTTGAAAAAAGTCAGGAATATGGATCATCAAAGGAAATCTGCAAGGAAGGAGCAAAGCCAGCCTAAGAAGGAAGTTGTGGGAGCTATAACCACCAGAAGTATCATAGGAGCTCTGTCACCCAAGCTCTTTGGAACTCAAAATTTGCCTCAGTTTGTGTGAGATGTTTCACATGGAACTATAGGACTTAATGTTTTCCCTGCTGGATTTTGGACTCGTTTTGGTCCCATCTCTTTGTATCCTCATTTGTAACTTTTGGAATATAAATTTTTATCTTGTGCCATTGAATGTTGGAAGTTTTTAACTTTTCATTTTTACAGAGTCTTGCAGCTAAGAGTTTACTTTACATGTCAGAGGAGACTTTGGACTTGGACTTTTCAGCAATACTGAAGCTGTTATGATTGTGACAACTCTTGCCAATGGATTTAATGCCATGGTTATGGTTCTAATGTAATGTAATGTGGATAGACCTAATACTGGTTATTAAGGATTATTAAACTCGTGTTAAAAAGTTCAAGCTGTGAAATGAAAAGAATAAGCATGTTTGTGTCTGGAAAGCAGTTTAAATAAATGTGTCTGATCAACAAGTTGATGAGGATTAGAGAGTAATGGTTGATACATTCAATCTACTTGAGAGGTCTAGAAGCTTAACTAAATAACTCAGTAGTTCTACATCCTAGTGTATAGAAGACATGCACTTAGGCCCCAGGATGTTCTTCATTGTGTCAACTTGAGAAGTTCAGAAGTTTAACTAAGTGACTCACCAAGGGTTCAGGGTACTCACTTCGTAAACATCTTGAACTTGTGCAAGACAAGGACATAGAGATGGTGTGAATGCTGTTCCCAGCTTGATCTCCCCCTCTTTTGCGCTTGTTGCTTTCACTGCCTTTGGTCACACTGAACTGTTGCCCCTGGGTTATATCACCCTGCCTTGGAGCCAGCTGATTACGGACTGAGACCTCTACAAATGGTGAGCTCAACAAACCTTTCCCTCTTTAATTTGGGCATCACGTGCTTAGTCTTAGCAAGGAGAGAAAAGTAATCAAGACAGAAGGATTTTTTTTAAAAATGCATAATTTCTATTCTAACTACTCTACATAACCATAAGCCAAAAGAAATCAAAAGAACTTCAAGACGCCAAACAATATTTAGTATTTTAATCTCCATATAGTCTCTAAATTAATAAAATAAAATTGGTCTTTATATTAGTGGATTTTACATATTCTATTTCAAAGCAAGTGTCTTTTGATTCCACTGTAATATATACAGGTAAGAATTCTAAAGATTAAGAGTTTGTAGTGATTAAAATCGTACCTTCCTTCCAAAATAACTTTACCATTATCTTTGATTTGGAGAGAAAAGTCAGGGTGCTGAAGAGGTAAAGACATCAAGTCTTGTTTTAGGATCCAACCACCAAGTATAAAGATGCCCTCACTGCATGTGGCTTGAAAATATTGATAAAGCAAACTAAAGGGAAGAGAAAATCAATAAGCAATGTAGACTCTCATTAAACACAGGCATTATGGTTTCAATGGAGGAAAACAGATGACGTATCAAAGAATCAACAATTTCGTAAGCACATGGTAGTGGGATTGTACTAACTCCATAGCTAAATGTACACTGCTGTCTGAAGGTAAGACAGAAATCATCAGAAAGAGGAATCACGAGGACGTAAATGTTACTATAACGCATCACTGAGGGATAATGATAGAAAAAAAATCTGTACATGTTCAGTATAGAAATATTCTTTCTAGTATGTCTTTTGAGCTGTGCTGGGTTGGACACTGTTTTGGTTACTTTTCCTTCCTTGCTGAGACAAACACCTGACACCAAAGTGAAGCCAGGAAAGGTTTATTTAGCTCACAGTTTCTGGAGATTTCAGTCCATAATCAGCTGGGTCCAAGGCAAGGTGGCACGGGACAGGGACAGCACTTCAAGGCAGCAGCCAGAGCAAAAAAGCAAAAGAGCCTCTTCTCTACTGTCTAATTATACACCAGCCACCCCCTCCACCAAAACCTTCAGGGTGGGTGTAACACTCACAAAATCTCCTTGCCCTCCTTGCACAGGATGAGGATAAGAACCCTGGCTCCCTGCTGAGTCTCTCAGTTAAATTTCTCAAATTGACACAATGTATTAACCATAAGAGATACAGATGTGAAACCTACCGATAGGGGGCACAATTATGTGCCAGCTCCTGCCTTCAGTAAGCTAAATAAAGTGGAGACATGAGACATATGTAAGAATAGCTTTACCACAAGGCACGCCGGGGCTGAAGTTATGGAAATTCACAGAAAGTGAGAAATTGCTCTAGCCACAGGTACTAAAAAAGGCTTATTTTCTGTCTAACATCAAAGTGGGTCAGTCAAAGGCAGGGGAAGAAGAGAAAATATCTTAAGAAAGCACTGAAGCACAGCTGTAGACAAATGGGAAAAGCAGCAGCAGCTAGAGATAGACCAATGTGACAAACAGCTCCAAGGGCAAATGCTTTAAGCTAGCTCTGCATCCAGGAAAATAGCATGCAGCAACAGGTTCTAAAATTAGTAACTTCATTTTACATCTAAAATTCCCCATGCCAGTATAGAAAATCAAAGTTCCAATGTTCAGTTCTGTCATATGCACACAGATATTAATGTCTTAATAATTTAATATTTACACATGGTCAAAAGGAGGTAGATATTTGCATGGACATAAATTCTATAAAGCAATATAGCAATATGCACTTTTAGAGATAGAGTATGTAATAAAAATTAACATAAAATATTCCATCTTTCGATGTGTTCTCATAACTGAGTATGTTAGTGAATTTGAGTTCTGATGCAATTAAATGAGAAAATCAGTACATCGTGTTTGGATAGTTTCCTGATTCCTATCTTAAAACTTATTTGTGGGTCAACTTGAAAAATGTCTGTTGACCTTGATTCTTAACGATTTCAACATAACTACTTTGTAGAAAGAATTCAATGTAAGTCTGGATTTTCAAAGCAAGTAGGTATTCATAAGCACAAATTATTTGAAACTAGAGATGTCACACATAAATGCACAAATTGCATGTGTCTCCCTATGCATGTTGCATATACTGTATTAAGATAAACACATTCTTGTACAGGCTGAAACAATTATCTTTATAAAACTGTTACAAAAGAAAGGATAATTATGAAAACCATAATAGTATTCTAAGAAATTCACAAGGTAATAATATCCATTAGTATTAATTAACATGGTTGGACCCAAAATTGTGCTAATATAAAACCATGCACTGATCCTGGCAGGGACCTTGTAAGGAAGGTGTGATTACTCCAGTTTGAGATGCTGAAACCAGGTCATTGTGAAAATCAACACCCTTCCTACTATCAAACAGCGTGTAATGGTGGTCATGTGTTTTATCTTTGGACTTACTTTTCCTCTATAGCCAAAGTACTGGAGAAAGAGAACACCAACAGAGACTTTGTGGGGAAACTGTTCTCAGTGCACAACCAGTGCGTGTGGTCTGATTTCCTGCCAGAAGTTGTATTGGGGAATGCCCTGGCCCTCTGAACCCTGCTCTATATCGAGTCATATCTGGTTGTCCCATTTTTCCATAATGGCAGTACCAAAGCCCCCTGCCATTTGAACTTGCTTTGGATAGTTTGACCCAGAGGTCTGACTGTGTGCAATATCCACAGCTGCTAACCCAGCTCCAGGTGCTCCACAGTTAGTTACTTGTAAGTGTTCTGATTCATAAACAGCAACAGCAG
>RJWT010047922.1:0-11225 GCA_004365215.1 Cuniculus paca | reverse complement strand
ACCCTGTGGAAATACAGAAGATCAACACCTACTTTGAAAATATTTACTTTCATAGCTTTGATAACACTGAAGAAATGGACAGATTTCTAGAAACATATCAATTACCAAAACTAGATCAAGAAGAGGTAAAACTACTGAATAACCCAATTTCAGTTAAGGAAATTGAAAATGTAATTAGAACCTTACCAACCAAGAAAGGTCCAGGTCCTGAGTCACAGCTGAATTCTACAAGAAATTCAAGGAAAACTTAATGCCAGCACTCCTCAAACTCTTTAATGAAATTGAAAGGGAAGCAAGTCTCCCTAAATCATGCCTGGAAGCAAGTATTATCCTATTACCAAAACCAGAGAAAGACCCAACCAAGAAAGAGAACTACAGGCCAATCTCCCTAATGAACATAGATGCAAAAATCCTCAATAAAATACTGGCAAACAGAATGCAGCAAGTCATCAAGAAGATTATACACCATGACCAAGTGGGATTTATCCCAGGAATGCAAGGATGGCTCAACATATGCAAATCAATAAATGTAATACACCATATAAATAGAGCCAAAGATAAGAACCACATGGTCATTTCAATAGATGCAGAAAAAGCTTTTGATAAAGTCCAACACTCTTTCATGATAAGAACCCTACAGAAAATTGGAATAGATGGCCTTTACCTCAGTCTGATAAAAGCCATCTACAACAAACTAACAGCCAGTATCACATTAAATAGTCAAAAGCTGAAAACTTTCACTCTAAAATCAGGAACAAGACAAGGATGTCCACTATCACCACTCCTATTCAATATAGTGCTGGGAACATTAGCCAGAGCAATTAGACAAGAGACAGAAATAAAAGGAATAAGGATAGGAAAAGAAGAAGTTAAGTTATCACTATTTGCAGATGACATGATACTCTACATAGAAGACCCACAAAACTCCATAGAAAGACTTCTGGATATCATAACCAAATTCAGTAATGTAGGTGGATACAAAGTCAATACTCAGAAATCAACAGCATTCCTGTACACAAACAACAAGCTCACTGAGGGAGAAATAAGAGAAACCACACCTTTCACAATAGCATCCAAAAAAATGAAATACTTAGGAATTGACCTAACAAAGGAAGCAAAGATCTATTCAATGAAAATTACAGTACTCTGAAAAAAGAAATCAAACAGGATCTCAGAAAATGGAAAGACGTTCTGTGTTCATGAATAGGAAGAACAAACATTGTGAAAATGGCCATTCTCCCAAAATTATTATACAGATTTAATGCAATTCCTATCAAAATACCATTAGCATACCTCACAGATCTAGAGAAATTATTCTTAAAATTCATCTGGATTTTGTTCATGAATTCTCCACCTACCCCTATGTTTTCAAGATTTCTACCTACTTTGTTTTCCAGCAGATTCAGTGTTTCCTTTTTAATATTTAGATCTTTGATCCATTTTGACTTTACTTTAGTGTATGGTGATAGGCTTGGGTCTAATTTTAGTTTTCGGCATATGGCAAGCCAGTTTTTCCAGCACCATTTATTAAAGAGGCTATCTTTCTTCCAGTGAACATGTTCGGCCCCTTTGTCAAAGATAAGGTGGCTGAGTGTGTTTGTACTTGGGGTTGTATCTTCTAATCTATTCCATTGATCCTCAGGTCTGTTTTGACTCCAGTACCATGCTGATTTGATTATAGTAGCTTTGTAGTATAATTTCAAGTCTGGGATTGTGATGCCTCCTGTCCTGCCCTTGCTGCCCAGAAGTACCTTTGCTATTCTAGGTCTTTTGTGGTTCCAGATGAATTTTAAGAATGATTTCTCTAGATCTGTGAGGTATGCTAATGGTATTTGAATGGGAATTGCATTAAATCTGTATAATAATTTTGGGAGAATGGCCATTTTCACAATGTTTGTTCTTCCTATCCATGAGCATGGAATGTCTTTCCATTTTCTGAGATCCTGTTCGATTTCTTTTTTCAGAGTAGTGTAATTATCATTGAATAGATCTTTTGCTTCCTTTGTTAAGTCGATTCCTAAGTATTTCATTTTTTTGGATGCTATTGTGAAGGGTGTGGTTTCTCTTATTTTTCTCTCAGTGCATTTGTTGTTTGTGTACAAGAATGTGACTGATTTCTGAGTATTGACTTTGTATCCAGCTACATTACTGAATTTGGTTATGATATCCAGAAGTCTTTCTATGGAGTTTTGTGGGTCTTCTACATAGAGTATCATGTCATCTTCAAATAGTGATAACTTCTTCCATTCCTATTCTTATTCCTTTTATTTCTGTCTCTTGTCTAATTGCTCTGGCTAATGTTTCCAGCAGTATATTGAATAGGAGCGGTGAAAGTGGACATCCTTGTCTTGTTCCCCATTTTAGAGTGAAAACTTTCAGTTTTCGACCATTTAATGTGATACTGGCTGTTGGTTTGTCATAGATGGCTTTTATCAGACTGAGGTAAAGGCCATCTATTCCAATTTTCTGTAGGGTTCTTATCATGAAAGAGTGTTGGACTTTATCAAAAGCTTTTTCTGCATCTATTGAGATGACCATGTGGTTCTTATCTTTGGCTCTATTGATATGGTGTATTACAATTCTTGATTTGTGTATGTTGAACCATCCTTGCATTCCTGGGATGAATCCTACTTGGTCATGGTGTATAATCTTCTTGATGACTTGCTGCATTCTGTTTGCCAGTATTTTATTGAGGATTTTTGCATCTATGTTCATTAGGGAGATTGTCCTGTAGTTCTCTTTCTTGGTTGGGTCTTTCTCTGGTTTTGGTGTTAGTGTAATACTTGCTTCCAGGAATGATTTAGGGAGACTTCCTTCCCTTTTGATTTCATTGAAGAGTTTGAGGAGTGTTGGCATTAAATCTTCCTTGAATTACTTTTAGAAATCCATCAGGACCTGGACTTTTCATGGTTGGTAAGGTTCCAGTTACATTTTTGATTTCATTAACTGAAATTGGATTATTTGTAGTTTTACATTTTCTTGGTCCAGTTTTGGTAGTTGATATGTTTCTAGAAATCTGTGCATTTCTTCGGTGTTCTCGAACCTATGAGAATAAAGATTTTCTCAGTAGGTATTGATGATCTTCTGTATTTCCACAGTGTCTGTAGTGATTTCACCATTTTCATTCCTGATTGCATGGATTTGAGTTTTCTCTTTCCTTTTTAATGAGGTTGACTAGCAGCTTATCAATTTTATTTATTCTTTCAAAGAACCCACTCTTCAATTTGTTGATTTTTTGGTATTGTTTAGTTATTCCCAATTGCATTAATTTCTGCTCTGATCTTTACAATTTCCTCCCTTCTTTTGCCTTTGGGTTGGGCTTGTTCTTCTTTTTCTAGATGTTTCAGGTGTAACATCAGATTGTTTATTTGCATTCCTGCCATTTTCCGGATGTGGGAATTCACTGCAATAAATTTCCCTCTGAGGACTGCTTTCATTGCATCCCACAGGTTCCCGTAGGTTGTATATGTATTTTCATTTGCTTGTAGATATTGTTCAATTTCTTCTTTAATTTCCTCTGTGACCTACTGATTGTTCAGGAGTGTACTGTTTAATTTCCATGTGTTTATGGAGTTTTTGTAATTTCTTTTGTCATTAATTTCTAGTTTGATGGCACTGTGATCAGATAGTATGCATGGGATAATTTCAATTCCTTTGCATTTATTTAAGCATGTTCTATGGGCCAATATATGGTCTATTCTAGAGAATGTACCACGTGAAGCTAAGAAGAATGTATATGCTGATGTTGTTGGGTGTAAAACTCTGTAGACATCTACCAGGTGCATTTGTTCACAGCTTTGATTCAGTTCTGTTATTTTTTTGCTGATTTTCTGTCTAGTTGATCTGTCTCTTTGAGTCAAGGGTGTGTTAAGGTCTCCTGTTATAATTTTGTTATTGCCTATTTGATTTTTCATTTCCATTGATCTTTGTTTTATATAGTTGGGTGCTCCGATACTTGTTGCATATATATTTAAGATTGTTATTTCTTCCTCTTGGAGTTTTCCCTGAACCAGTATGTAGTGACCTTCTTTATCTCTTTTGACTATTATTTGTTTGAAGTTCACATCATCTGCGAACAGAATAGCTGCTCCTGCTTTTTTCTGGGTTCCTGTTTCATGGAGTATTGTTTTTCATCCTTTGACTTTCAGTCTATGAATTTCCTTTTGGGTTAGATGGGTTTCTTGTAGACAGCATAGGGTTGGATGTTCTTTCTTGATCCTTTCTGCCAGTCTGTTCCTTTTGATTGGTGAATTGAGGCCATTTACATTAATGGTTATAACTGATATATATTGGCTTGTTTTAGTCATGTTATCTTTCTGCAGTGGTTTCTTTACCTTTTCCCTCTGGTTAGTTGTTTGCCCTGCTTGGTGTTCTTCTTCTGTTGATGTTTTTGACATTGTAGCTATTTTCATGTTTATCTAGAGTATCTTTCAGTATTCTTTGCCGGGTTGATTTGGTTGTCATGAAGTTCTTCAGCTGCTCTTTGTCATGCAAGTGTCTTATTCCTCAATCAATTTGGAAGGATAGTTTTGCAGGGTACATCAGTCTGGGTTGGATGTTGTTTTCCTTTAGGACTTGAAACACTTCACTCCATGCTCTTCTTGACTTCATTGTTTGTATTGAGAAGTCTGCTGTAATTCTCATGGGCTTTCCTTTAAAGGTGATTTGCTTCTTTTCTCACACAGCTTTTAATATTCTGTTCTTATGTTGAATTTCTGGAATGCTGATAATTATATGTCTGGGTGTTGATTTATTTTGATTATGGGTAGTTGGAGTTCTATATGCTTCACTTATCTGTATATCAGTTTCCTTTCTCATGTTTTGGAAATTTTGAGCTATGACTTCTTTAAATAGTGATTTTATATCATTTGTGTTTTCTCCTTTTTTTTTCATTTATACTTATTAGTCTTATATTGTTTTTTTGCATCATCTTGCAACTGCTGAATTGGTATTTCCTGATTCCTTGTTATTTTTAAAAGATGTTTCCTTTCTTCCTCACTAGCTGCAATCATGTCTTCGAGGTCTGAAATTCCATTTTCACATTCATTGAGGTGGATTTGCCAGCTTTCGATGGCCTCTTGATTTCCTGGATATCTCTTTGAATCTGTTTCATGCATTCTGATACTTTCTTGTATTCTTCATTCAAGATTTCCATCCTTTTGCAGTGTTCCTCTATTTTTCCAACTATATCTTCTTTAGATGTGGTTAGCATTTCTTTCATTGCATTTATCATCTCTTGTTTTACCTGGGAAATCTTTTCTAACATCAGTTCCTTTAAAGTTTCATAGAGTTGTCTCTTTATTTCACTTCCTATCATTCCAAAATTTCAGGTGTGTGGCTCATATTTTCTTGTGTGTCCATGTCTCTTTGGCTTGTTCAGGAAGGAGTGGAGGTGCAAGATTGCATTTTGCTCTTTTGTTTTGTCATTTTCCTGTATTCCACTCTGGGAGATGAATCCTAAGTGCACTGTTGAGGTTCCAAGGCTAGGTGATACTCACAGTGCACACCTTCAGCTCCCGCCAAGACTACCACTGTGGCTGTTCTGTTGCTGGACAGTGTCTGGGTGGAGCCAAGGCAGGATGCCAGGGAAGCTCCAAACTTCCCGTGCCAATGGGAAAGGGGTGCAGAGTCCTACTTGTCTGTTGGAAAGGTCTGAAGCTGCACAGCCAGGTGAAATTCGCTGTGCGAACTCCCAATGCAAGCAAGGTCCAGAAAAGCAGCTGCCAGGCTGCTCTGGGTGAATGGGTGGGGCCTAGGCAGGACCCCAGAGATGCCCTGTATGCCCTGGGCCAATGGGGGACAGACACAAACCCCTTCTGGGCTCCTGGCAAACTCCCAAGCTGATTGGCTAGGTGGAATTCGCTGGCCGTGCCCCCAACCCAAGCCGGGCCCAGAGCAGCCGCCATTTGGCCGCTCCTGCCAAACGGGCAGGTTGCAGGGAAGACCCCAGGGACGCCCGGAATGTCCGTGGCTGACAGGGGCTGGGCGTAGATTTCTATGGGTCTGGTCGCCTGTTCCCAAGGTGCACAGCTAGGTGGAGTTCGCTGCACTCGTCCCAGACCCAAGCCGGGTCTGGAGCAGCCAGCCTTTTTTTATATTTGTGTTTAGACAAGGTCTTCCTAAGTTTCCCAGGCTGATTCAAAGTTGGAATTCTCCTGCTCAGCCTCCCAGAGTGCTGGGATTGCAGGTGCATACCTCCATGCCCAGTTTATGGATTCGTAGAGCTATAAACACTTTTTTTTCCCCAGTGAATTCATGTAGAAGTTCAGTTCATGCGAGATGAGCCTGGGGTTCCTCTGAAGAAGCAGGAATGCCTTGAGAGCTGTCTGCTTCAGTCCCTCCCCTCCCCACCTTTGAGAGGCCCCTTATACCCTTGTTTGCACTGAAAATCATAATGATGATTCTAGTATTTATTCAGTACTTGTTTTAACCCAGGCATGATGCTAATGCCCTATGTGTGTTATCTCAACTAATCCCCAGTGAGAGGATGGTGGTTGTCCATGACTATAACTAACTGCCTGAGACAGTTAACTTACAAAGAGGAAAGCTTTGTTTGGTCTCAGGGTTTTGGAAGCTCTGGTCTACAATCAAAGATTCCTGGGGCTTTACACCCAGTGTGGCAGGGGCATGTGGGGGAGCAAAGCTACTTGCCTCAGAGCCAGGAAACAAAAGGGACCAAAGAGGGGATAGGGTCACACAGTCCCCTTCTAGAGTGTGTCCCCAGTGACCTGAAGATCTTTCACAGAGCCGGTCATAGTGGTGCACGGCTGTGCTCCCAGCACTCTGGGAGGCTGAGGCAGGAGGATCACAAATTCAAGCCCAGCCTGGGCAATTTAGAACTTTGGGAGACTGTGTCAAAATTTAAATGTTTTAAAAGGGCTGGGTTGGGGGTCAGGAATATAGCTCAGTGACACAGAGCCTGCCTGGTAAGTGCAAAGCCTTAAGTTTGATTCTCAGTACAAAAAAAAAAAAAAAGCCTGGGAATGTAGTGCTGTGTGAAGGTCCTGGGTTTAATTCCTAGTACCACCACTGTCACTCCCGAAAAAACCTCTATTTATGTACTTATTTACTTTTGCAGTACTGGGAGGCGAACCTAGGGGCACTCCAACACTGAGCTGCACCCCCAGCCCTTTTTATTTCATTCCAGGACAGGATTTCCCTGAGTTGCCCAGGTTGGCCTCAAACTTGTGATTCTTCTGCCCGCAGCTCTAGATTCCTTGTGTGTGTGGGGCTGGGTCTACACTGGGAGAGCATGGCTTGGGGTTAGAGCCCTTGCCTCACTTGCACAGACCTGCACAGACCTGGCTTCCAAATAACATAGATGCAGACTTAGTGGGGTGACAGGCTTGGGTCCACCCAGGGAAGGAGTGGTCCTAGAGGGTCTGGGGTCTGGCACCCTCAGGAGCCCAGCACCCCAACTGGAACCGAGGAGCAGGCACAAACAGGGAATCAGTCACTGGTCCATGTCTCCTCCCCTTCCTTTTGAGGAATCTGCTGCCATGTCTGGGCTCTCCAACCTTCTCTTGGGGTCCCCTGCAGCCGTCCACCCTGCAGGAACCAGCAAACTTGGTTTTCTAGCGAATACCAGGTGACTGCTCTGCTAGGTGAATTTAGGTACAAATTCGTGAAGACTTAGAACAACTTCAGAGCCAGAGAAAAAGACACAGGAAAAGTGTAGTGGATTGGTAACTGGTGGTCAACTTAAACACTGGCTGAACTGAATCAGTGTGGTACTGAGCGTGGACGGCCCACCTGAGGACTGTTGCCAGCATAAAAAGGAGACCTGGAGAGGAAGAGGAGCATTGTGGGTTCTCCTAAGTGTTGTTGTTTGGAGCTGTTAGAGGAGCTTGTCATGCTGGCTTCCCTGATACTAGCTCGATTGTTATCCCTGGAGGAGCTTGGGACCTTGTCTCTGAGAATGGCTGTGGTTCACTTTGGGGGAGCTCTTGTCCCTACTTTGAGCATTACTTCCTGGCTCTGGAGGGGAAGATGTGTGCTGTTCAATTTCCAGAAGTTTGTTATGCTGGCTTTCTGATATTTACTTGGCTATTCTCATCATTGGAGGAGCTCAGGACCTCATTGTCGCTGAGGATGGCAGTGGTACTTCTCAGGGGAGCCCTGGTCCTTATTTTGAGCATCACTTCTTGGCTCCAGTACAGAACCCTAAGCCTGTTGGCACAGATCCTTCACCCCACTGGCACAGACTTTCTAGCCTTCACTGCTGACCTTTGGGCTTCCCAGTGCAGATCTGTGGGATAGACTTGCATGGGTCATTGCTGTGGGCTCTAGGTTTTCAGCCGAACTCATGCAGGTTGTTGCCATGGGATCCAGGCCCTCAGCTGGATTTTGTAGATAGATTTCCTTCATTTTCTTTGTAGTTGACTCTGGGTAGCTAGCATAAAATACTACTATAAATTATGCATCCTGTATGTAATCGTTCTCCTTTCAACCCCTGACTACAACAAAAAGCATCTCAAAGTAACTTTCCCAGAAATGGAGTGGGGGGAAGGAAAAAGATCAGTGGCAAGCTTTGGGAGCTTTTTGCTATGTGTCTCAGGCCCTTTGCACTGCCCATCGTGGAGCTCCCATGCAGCTCCTTAGGCAACAGGAGGGTGCTGGGGGACAGAGGACACCAAGCAACCAAGCATCCTGTCCCTGTGACACCATAGCACAGCAAGAAGTGTGTCCATAGCTAAGGAATGGAGGGGGCACATCTGTAGTTCCAGTACTCTGGGAGGCTGAGGCAGGATGATTTCAAGTTCAAGTCCAGCATGGGCAACTTAGTAACTTAGCAAGACTGTCTCTAAATACAAATTTAAAAAGGCTGGGGACAGACTAGGTTCAAATTCACACATCTTTCTGCCTCAGCCTCCTGAGTAGCTGAGAGAACAGGAGGTCATGACCTGGCCCGGCTGCTAAAATATTTATTTCCTGTTCTAGGGTTTTCTGGAAACCAGGACTCTGCCTTGATGCCAGCCCCAGGAGGGTCCTGCAGAATCTCCCTCTCTCCCAGCTGCCCTCCACACTGTCCCCAATCCCAAGAAGGGGTTGGGCCAGGCCTTGAGCCAAGTCGGCTTCTCCTTCCTCCCTTCCTAGGGCACTGAAAGCCACCTTTGAATGCTGCCCAACCTCCATCCCCCCAGCCTGGCCCCTCTTGCTCTGGCTTCCTCCCTGCCCTGGGCTGGCCACCTACCAGCCAGCCACAGAGGCTCTCAGCCCCACCCCATGCTCAGCCTTGAGGAGGAAATTTTATGTTGCTTGACTATTTGAACCCTGTCTGACTTTTTCATTGCTGTGGCTTAGATGTGGTGTGAATGCCTCCTTGGCTTTGTGTGTTGAAACCGAAGACCCATTAAGAGGCACTGTGGTGGGGAGGTATTTCTTCCACTATGGGGTTCAGCACTGGGGCCATCAGAGTGGGGCTCCTGTGACAGAGCCCTGGCTTTATAAGAAGAGGGATGCTGGGTGAGGTGGTGCACATCTGTGATCCCAGCGTGCTGAACACTGAACACTTTGGAGTGTGTGCTTCTGTATATAACTGAGATGTGCAAGGTTAATCTGAGGATGTCTTATTGAAAGGCAATTTCCGTATAGATGGCTGTGCAGCCCCAGAGAAAACACCCTGCAACTTGTGTTTTTCCTTAATGAGAACCTCATGGAATAAGTGTAACTCAGTGCCCAGAATGATGCTGCTCTAAGTACAGAAGCTTGGAAATGACTATATGTGGTGCTTCATGCTGCCCCATAGGAATCAAGGAAAGGAAATATATACTAGTAACATTTCCACAAGGAAACTTCTGCATAAGTTCAGGTTAGGGAACCAATATATTAGTGTGTGCTTCTGTAAATCACTTAGATGTGCACATTTAATTACTCAGTATGTCCCTCTGAAAGGCAGTTTGTACCTAGATGGCAATGCAGCCCAGGTGAAAAGAAACATCTGCAACTCATGTGTTTCTCTAATAAGAACTCCAACAAAGAAGCGTAACTTAATGTCTAGAGTGGTCCTCTCTATGTACAGAAACTTGGAAATGACTACATGTGGTGCTTCATAAAGCCCTATAGGAATGATGGAAGGAAAAATATACTCGTACCATTTTGGCATGGAAACTTCCACAGCTTTGCCAACTTCAGTATAAGTTCAAGTGTGGGAACTAAGCATATTTGAACACTTTGGAGAATATGCTTCTGTAAATAACTGAGATGTGCACACTTACTCAGTATGTCTCTCTGAAAGGCAGTTTGTGCATAGATGGCTATGCAGACACAGTGAAATAAAACACCCTACAACTTGTGTGTTTCCCTAATAGCTCCATGAAAGGAGTGTAACTCAGTGTTGAGAACGATCTTGGTCTATGTACAGAAGCTTAGAAATGACTATATGTTGTGGTTCATTATGCCCCATAGGTATGGATGGAAGGATATATATACTTGTACCAGTTCAATATGGAAGTTTCCACAACTTTGACAACTTCAGTTTAAGTTCAGGTCAGAGAACTTAACATATCTGAACAATGTGAAATGTGTTCTACTGTACAAAACTGAGATATGCATGTTGAATTTTCAGCAAGTCCTGGTGAAAGGCATTTTCTATAGAGATGGCTATGCAGATCCAGAGAAAAGAAACACCCTGCAACTTGTTCTGTGTTTGCTTAATAAGAACAATATGGAAGAAGTGTAACTTAATGTCCAGAATGATCCTTGTCTATGTACAGAAGCTTGGAAATGACTATATGTGGTGCTTCATGGTCCCACATAGGAATGAATGGAAGGAAACATTCACTTGTGCCATTTCTGCATGGCAGTTTCTACAGCTTCGCCAACTTCAGTAAAAGTTCAGGTTAGGGAACCAACATACCTGAACACTTTGCAGTGTGTGCTTCTGTAAATAACAGATGTGTACATTGAATTTCTCAGCATTTCCTGGTAAAAGGCAGTTTTACCTTTTTTGCACATAGGTGGCTATGCAGCCTCAATGCAGAGAACCTCCCTGCAAATTGTTGTGTATTCTCCTAAAAAAGAACTCCGTGTATGAAATGTAATTCAACATCCAGAATGATCCTGTTCTATGTAGAGAATCTTGGCAATGACTATATGTGGTGCTTAAGAGTGTTTCATAGGAATGAATGGAAGGAAATATATACTTGTACCATTTCCACATAGAAGATTCCACAGCTACTCCAACTTTAGTATAAGTTCAGGTTAGGGAACCAAACATACCTGAA
>RJWT010047921.1:0-11219 GCA_004365215.1 Cuniculus paca | reverse complement strand
GTTTACTCTTTATGCATATTTTTGGTTTCTCATATAAGAAAAACCAGGCGTTTAAGCTGGAGTGTCTGATTTACTTCCTTAGCATTATGGTATCCAGATGCATCCATTTCCTATGTATGACTCAAGTTCCTTTTTCTTTACAAGCCCCACCTTTTCTTTCCCACAGCTCATCATTCCCGGGACTGAGGAGAAGCTGTGGGTCCTGCCCTGTTGGATCTTTCACTGCTGTCTGCCTTTGATATGTTGGTTTTCTCCACTGAGCTTTAGCTCACAGTGCTCAGGGGAGACCAGATAATCTTTAAGTTAACCTTTCATTATTTACTGACTTACAGTACTCTAACTTTTTGAAACATCTATGTCTTTTCTGTTCAGTGAAGTTGTAAACTCGAAGACAAAAAAAAAAACAAAAAAACAGGTCATAAGCTACTCAGTATTACTGTCCTAGGGGCAAACTCAGTGCTCAATAAAGGCTTTCCAATGGAATGACCAGGTGGGCTCTCACTCTTCCTGGCTAAGAACAGATAGCAGCTCTTATTGCCCATTTAGTCAGTGCCAAGTCTTCACTCTGGCATTCCAGGTACACTGTCAGATTGGCTGCATCTTACCAGTTCTTGCCTTTAGCTCTTTCCTGACAAGGTCCTGTTTTTTGGTCTGACCTGTTTACTATCAGTGCACACACACACACACACACACACGTTTTAAAATGATAATTTTTCTGTAGCAGTTTTGCCTAAGGCTCCAAGACATTAAGTACTTACCACTTAAATTGCTTTGAAAAATGCAGAGACAGACTACTGATGACAAACTGGTTTAAAAAAAAGTGAGAAAAACTGGTTTTGAGATTGTTTACTCAGCAACAATAAGTTGAGGTTGAGTCAGACTGGGAAATCGGGAAGTGTATGTTTTTGCAGAAAGTCACTGATATGCAGATGCATTGCTTCCTTCTAATGGCAGAGGGTGAGAAGCACTTTAAGAGAACCCTTCAGAGGGCTTCACTTATGTCCCTTGACATCAAAAGGAAATACAGGATTGACATGTAATTCATAGTGAGAAATTTAAAAGAACAAGTCTGTGGCTGAATCTGCTTGTCTGGTGGCAAAGGAGAGAAAAGTGATTAAACTGTAGTCAAGAATGTTATCCCTGATGATGGGACATTCTTAATGGGTTGTTTCTTGGTCACACTGGAGAGCCAAGGAGGATCTATTTTATATGAAAATGGACTTCCAGCGATAAGGTCATCTTGGCAGAAGGTGGAGGAGCTCCGGTGGACACAGAAGTTTCTGTGAAGATTGAGTTGTGAGGGGCCAATCTGAAGAGAAGCATTGTCCTTGTCAAGATAGGCAGGTATTCCAAGTTGGGGGACTTTCTGTATAACTCACAACATCTCCTGTAACAGGAAGTGACCACTGTAGAAGGCATCTACATGAGATCATGTTGCAACTAACCAGGACTTTCACTTCTGTTTTCTTCTTCTACCTCATAAAAACCCAGAGCAGGCTGGGGTAGGTGTGGTGAGGGGCAGAGAAAACAAGGTGGGAAGAAAGAGAAACTCACTGAGATGTTTTTCTCATACCCACCAGTTCCCCCGTACTTTGACGTTGAGTGTCCAACAATTCCATGAAATTTTGGTACCAGCTACCTGCAGCTGGTGTCAGATTTTACAGGTTGTGACAGTTTTTCAGTCACACAGGTTATACACTCAGTGCCACAGACTGCCCTACTTTCGATGCTAGATACCAATAGGTTTGTTCAGGTTACCTATGTTTCTGGAAGACTGGCTATAAATTGGTGTTCCCACACTTTCCTCTTTGAGTTTTTTTGTTAGAATGACTCATCAAACTCAGGAAAGTGATTTACCTATTGATTTATTGGATTCTTCTAAAGAATACATAACTCAGAAACAGTCGAGCCTAAAAGAATCATAAGGTGGGTAAGGGTGTGTGTGTGTGTGCATATACATGCTGAAAATTCCAACTCTTTAATCAAGGTGTGTTCTTTCTGGTTGAAAGAGGCTTCCTGTGAGTACCCAGAGATTCTCTTATTACACTGAAAATTCTGAAAATTTAGGGGTTCTGTACCAGAATTCCATGAACAAAGACCAACTGTATATATGCATTATACCCCACCCACAAAATTTTCTTTCCCATTGGAGTCTTCCAGGTTGAGGCATGTCTGGAATATAAGAGGGAGGAACTTGTTACTTGAAATATTTTGCAGCTCCAATTACCCAGTCAATGTGGATATTTTTATTACTGAAATTACATTTTTCTTATATCTGGAATGTGGAGGACCTTTTAATATTAATAAAGAAATAGAAGCATGGTCCTTGTCAGGAGTAGAAAAGAAATGTTCTAGGGAATAGTTTTGTGGCCAGGAGAAAGAATAAACCTATTTTCGTATATGCCATACCTCTCTTTCAAGCTAATCATCTCATTTGCTGATGTGCGTGCAGAGAGGTATGGGAGTCCATGTTGGTAGGTATGGGTCTTGTGTCCACCACACCTTTTGACTACCTAGAACTGAAAGCTGAACTCAGCTCCTCTAAGAAGTCTTTCCCGACTAGCCCCAGTCCACATAGTTCTCCTTGGAACTTGCGTAGCTCCTATTTTTTAAACCACATAATCTAACCTGTAGGTATATGGACCAACCATTTATCTCCATTGGCCTTGTTTTATGTAATGTATTTTTGCCTCTCATCCTCATGATAAACCTCTCAACAGAAACCAGTATGTGTCCCTTTCAGAGTATATCTTATGTATCTTCATACTTATAATCTAATAATTTTACTTGATGGATTGATCAAATAAGTGCAAACTTTATGGCTAGTTCAAAAATTGGTTAAATGGCTACATATCCAATTCAGTTTGGTCTAAAATCTAAATTGTAATCTTGGTGTCTTCTGTGGGAAATGCTGCAACTCTTAACTTTCTTATTTATTTTTTTAATTAGCCAATGAAATATTGAACAGAGTGTGCTAATGAAATATCTAAATCTTGCATCATCTTTTATTTGTTGATAAAAATTCTTAAGGTTCTTACCTTCTTTGTTATCACTTTGTCTACACTGATCATGGGTGGCGAAGGAAGCTAGTTTGATTTTATTAATCTGCCCATCCTCCATGCTGGCTGCCAGTGCACTTGACTACTCAGGGGCATGAGACTTCTCAAAAGCAGTGCTCTGGGTTGCCTAACCCAGGCTGTTCTGAAACTCCTGGGTTCAAAGGAGCCTCCCACCTCAGCCTCCTGTGTCACCAAGGCTATAGGTCCATGCTACTCCACCTGGCCATGGTCTATGAATTCTTGCTATATCTGTGAACAAAATGCACGAGTCCGATGTGTGCACTGAATAGATGAAAATGTGCTTTTCTACAGGTGATAAAGGCTTGCCATTCTTATCCCAAAGCAATTGAGGTTGTGGTCAATGCCTATGAGCACATCAGGTGGAACACAAAGTGGAGAAGAGCTATCCCTGATGATGACCTGGAGGTAAATAAGGAATCTACTCATTATGATTTTACTTGTCTAGTACCACTAGACAGCAATGCAAATACAGACCTTTCTGATTTAAAATACTTTATCTGGGAGTTCTTTTAAACCTTTTTCAAATATAATGAGGGTTATAAAATGCAGCTATGAGAGTGCATAGTTCTATCATAGACATGTTATCAGAAAGTTAATCTCTTGAGATTATTCTATTTAAGGATAAAACGAACAAATAGGTAAAAGTAGTAGCTTTACCTTCTTTTCAATAATTTAGATGAATTAAATAATACTATTTGAAATTGCTCATGTATCATTTTTACCATGAAGTCATACTATTTTAGGTATATTATTTCCCTCACTTTTAAATATCTTAAAGTGGCTATTAGTAGGCAGAAAACAAAAAAACAAGTGACAAAGAAAGGCACTGGCAGAGCCACATCTTCTTGTGGACTTCCAGACTTTGCTGCCTCTGTAAACCAGTTCTTCCTAACAAGCATTCTGTCTTTGGTTTTAGAAGTCAAAGTCTGGAACAGTTTGTACTTTCATTGTTTGATTTTTTTGATCATTTTTTTCATGCCTAAATCTTGTAATCTGAACAACTACTTTGAAGATAACAATATGTAATATATTAACTAGTATTAATTTCCTATTGTTTTGAAATTCTATTAGTTTTTGTTTTTATAATAAAAAAAACATTGTCTAAAAAAAAAAAAGTCAAAGTCTGTCTCCAACACATAGGAGGGAACAGAGTCTAAAATTCCCTGGGCTTAGAGGTCGATGATTAGGTAGGCAATCTTATTCTGCTACTTATTAGCTAGCTTTCCTTTAAAAGTTATTTAATCTGATTGATCTTCATTCACCCCCACTGCCATTAAATATCTGAATACATTTGTTACATGGGACACATAGAGGACATTAGCATAATTTAAAATAGCTGTTTTGACTTTCCTGGGTCCAGGAAGTTCACACAAATATAGTTTATATTTTTTCCTGAGTTCTGAATTGTGCGTTATTATTTTCTCTCCTCTCTTCCTCCTTCTCCTCACCTCTCCATCTCAATTCCATGGTTAATTCTGTCCTAGAAAGCTGTGAGGGTACAGTGAGGACTAAATGCACCATCGTTGTTATCATTAATGTGCACTGTGGGGTCTTCCTACCACTGACCTGTCTCGCCTTTCTTTTCAGAGGTACTGGGATTTTTACCAATCTCTCTTCACTGTATGCTGTAATTCTCCAAGGACCCTCATGCATTTATCGAGATGTGCCATTCGGAGAGCGCTACACAACAGATGCCACAGAGCAATTCCTTTGCTTTCCCTCCCATTGTCATTGAAAAAATACTTGCTTTTAGAGCCAGAGGGAATCATTTATTAAGCCTTATGAGACAGCAGTTCCCAGTCCTAGATATTTAAGTGGACTCGCTTTGTAGACACAGTTTGCATAAATAAAATGGTACTTGGGTTGATTATAACACTTCAGGGATTTCAAAACACTTTACAAACACTATGTCATTAATCCTGGAGTATCATGGTGAGGGGAAATAAACAGGTAAAGGTAAGGAATTTTCAAAGATAAGAATGTATTCAGAAGGTACTGATATTACAGTAAAAGCTAATATGTACAGTATTATTAGATGCTGATATATTTTGTTTAATTTTGCATATATTATCTAATCTGAAATGGGACCCAATTTTTCATACAACCAAACTCATTCTCTGTCTCATCAGTAATAAGTTTACATTACTGTTCTTTTTGCAATATACCAAGTTTTGTAATCAGCTTCTTAAAGTTGGCGTCTTCCCCCATGACTGTTCAGCAATAATTAGCTAACACTAGATTTGTAAACTCCCACTCCCCCAACCAAGCTCCTCAACTTGTTTTGGTGAAGAGTGCACATATATATAGTCAAAGCAAAATCTCTGAGTCAAATTAGAAATGAAGAAAGACCAATCCACCTAATAATTACGAATGGACACGTCAACACACACACGCATTGAGCCAGAGACTGGAGATGCAAAGAATAGTCCAACACAGTTCCTGCCCTCCCGGAGCTGCCCTTTTGGCAGAGGATCCAGACATATAAGCAGGTAACTGCTGCAGTGCAAAATGACTGAGCAAGGGTACAGCTACAAACTCACGCTTAGTGCTTACCTTTCAAAGCTGTGTTCCGATGTGAAGTGTATGATTTTTCTTTGAAGCATGAAAATAAAGAATAAAGTGATTATGAAAAGCAGAGGGTTCATCTACGATTGTTAAAATAAAGGTATCTACTTTTTAAATGTAGTTTCTCCAAACGTTTAGATACTGTTTTATTTTACTGTGTTTTCCTATTTGGTATCTTCCCAAACTCTTTAAGAAAAATATCGCACGCTCGATGCCCCTTGTGAATTTGATCAGAGAATTTAGGAAAAGGGATGAAAAAATAATGTGAAGGAGTTTAACTGATTATTGTTAATCTTTTGATGTAACTGGCATTTGTGAGTGTTTTAGCCGGAAGATAAGGAGCACTGTATGGGTGATAACTGGCTTCAGAAAGTAAACCGAGAGACGTTTGTGAAAATGGTCTTGGGAAGATTGATATGTTACTAGGACTTGCTCGGAGTGGTTTGCAGAAAAAAAGATGTTGATGATTCATTTCTAGACCTCACTGTTTATTAGACCACTATTGTTTCGCTTTTCTGTTCTTGTGAATCACTTTTAGGTAAGCCCATTGCCTGTGGCATCACGTTTTAGAGGCTAAAGCAGAAGTAATTAAGTGCAAACAAATCTATTTGCCATTTGTAGACAGGTTTCTTTTGTTCGTGTGCTCTTCTATCTTGTTTAACTTCCCATGCTTGAGTATTGGAGAGAGATGACATCAAATAGTCAACTTTAGACTGAACTCCTAGACTGTGATTCTCTTACTCCCAGCCCTGAATAAGAAAAATCATGGAAGGATGCAGTTATCTTTCTGAAGTATCAGTTTTGCTTAACTAATTCAGGGGAAACATTTTGTACTAAAACAAGATCTTTCTTATGGAACAAAATGTTGAATTTGCAAAAGTTATCCATATAAAATATGGCTCCTTAAAAAGTGATCTGTTTTCAGCAAGTAGTATTAAAACACATCCTAGAGTATTAGAAAGATTGGTAGCTTGCCTCCATCCTTGGAGCATTCTGGCAGAGAAACTTGGGATGTATGGACTTAAGACGAGTAAGCTGATGTTGAGGACAGGAGGAGACAGCATTCCTCACATAAGGATATAAAAATGTTTCTCAATCAGATTGCGTCTGTTTAAACATTTGTATTAATCTAGCATAGCTGCTCGTTTTGAAGTGCTTGTGGACTTAAAGGGATTTCCCCCATCATTTTCAAACTTTTATTTAGAGAACATAAATAAAGCTCTTCTGTTTCTTTCCATCTTTGTCAGTAGTTTACTTACCAATAAGATTTTTTCCCAAAACAACATTGACTTTTCCGCAATGACACTAAAGAGCTCTACAGGTTTCATTGCTTTGTACAGCATTTAAAAGGGAAAAGAAAGCAATCAATTGTGTCTGTAAAGAAATAATGTTTTCAAAAGAAAGTAAAGGGTAAATGTGGCTGAACACAAAATAAAGGTTACTGCTATAGGAACAAGTGTTTTAATGACAATAAAAAAGTTGTACAGAGTCATTTTCTTCTACTTCTTCTGCTTCTTTTCTACTTCTCCCCACTTGTCATCACCACCTGAAGTTTTTCAATTTCCTTCATTCTCATCATCCACTCAACACTGGGCAAAACAGCAGAGAAAATTAAATCCTCACGATGCCTTTGTTGCTTTCTGGAAGAACTTTCTGTAAATAGATGTCTAATGTTCTGAAGAAAAGAGTTTTCTTTTGTACATTGAATCAGAAGTAGAATTTCTGATATGAAGAAAAGGTTACACATCCAGCTTCTCCCACTCCTCCTCCTAGACACACTTGTGTTCTGCTTTAATCACCCAGTGCTACATCTCTAATATGTTGCTCCATTTTGAACCAGTAGGTGCTGATAAAAAAAAAAGAAAAAAAAGAAAAACACAGTAGTCTAAAGATGATGGTGGAAAAGTAACAAACCACTTGCAACAGAATGTCCATGTTGGAAAAAATGTCTGAGTCTTACGTTTTTATTACTCATAGCTCTGTTGGTGAAGAGCTTACAAAGTTCTAAGTTGATACACACTTTTAAAACTTTTGAAAAATTCTAACTATTCACTCATTTTCTTTGAAGTGCAAACACCATAGCTAGTACCCAGCAGGAATTCCTCCTCACTTTCTACAAGCACATTCATTACGGTTGTATGTTCTGAGTTTCAGCACTAATCCCTGTCTGTCTGGCTCACACCCTCATTTGACCCATAATCTAGGGAAAATGTTGCATGCAGGTCATGCTTTTGTTTCTTTATTTGTAAAATTGTAATAGTAATGGTAACCACTTTATCGAACTTTAATGGGACTTCTTTGAGGGTGAAAGCATTAAAAGATTAAAGCACCTAGAACAGCAGATCCCGCAGTAAACATTTGATTATCAATGCTATAATTGCCATAATTGTAATTATTCATGGATAAGTGTCTACCAGCGGAGCAATCTATACTTACAGTGACTCTGTCCTTGCAGGAGATATGTGGAAGGTTTCCGTTCACTTTGGAAGGTGCAGAAGGTGCCAGGCTTTGATAATAGCAGATAATCATTGAACAGGTGGAAGGGCAAACCAAGTCCTTGACTTTCTTAGGCTGTTTTTGAGGTGAGGAATAGGAATAGAGGTAACATTAATGTGGAGGATTAGTAAATGAGCAAATGAACTGATTTTTTTATTATTAATAAAACACTTTATTATAAACTTCTCTGAAACTTCAACCTTATGTAAGTGAGTTTACCATGCAGGCAGTGGCTCTTTTTCCTATTTCCTGAAGGATGTGGGGTCACTTGAAAATGGACTATGTGGACAGAGGGTTGCTTACCTCTTTCCACCTGCTGTGGAGGAAAGAGCAGGAAGAGATAGACTACGCAGTAGGAGGTATGTAGCTTAGCAGTGCGTTTCCTCAGTGAGATTTAATTGCACAGTAGAATGAATGAGTAGGGAAGGCTGGAGAATTTCGTTCCTTTATTCCTTTGCTGGTAAGGCTGTCTTCAACTCTACTACATGTGCCATTCTGGCTTAGATGAGGAAGGAAAACAGGAATGTTGTTTTCAAGTCATCAGAAGATTCACTTTTTTATGTTTTGTTTGTTTTGTTTTTTTACTAAGAAGTAGGAATAAAAAGTACACAGAACTTCTTTTAATTAGATACTATCTAAACAGCTGTTTTTCCTGTCAGCATGACATGAAATGGTTGATTAGCAATGATTTGTTTTTATTTTGAAAAGATACAACCAAACAAAACAAAACAGAGTAAAGTCAATCACAACAAAACAATGAACATGGTATATGACTTCTTTTTATTTTATTTTAAGGAGAATAGAACAAAACAAAACCAAGCAAAACAAAATAAAACAGAATAGAGTCAAACACAACATAGCATTTCAGAACAGAACACTGAAAGCAATACAGGTCTTCAAAACATAACAACAGGAGATTAACAATGACTGCCCTAGTATTTCATGACTTCTAAACAGGGTAAAGAGCAATCGATAATGGCTATCATAATGCCTCTTGTTATCTGCAATATACCTTCCCATACCATCAGGGATAAGTAAAATCAAAATACAACAAAACAAAACAGTAAAAAAAAAAACAACAACAACAAAGAACAATGTAAGCAATACAGAACTTCAAGATACTAGTAAAACAGCCAGTGGCTACCATAATGCTGCCTGTTATCTTCAGAATAGTTGCCTATACCTTCAGACAATACAATCAAACAACACAGAATAGAGTAAAATCAATCAAAACAAAACAATGAAAGCAATACAGGGTTTCTAAACGAGATAATTGGACATCCTTGATGGCTGTAATTATATATTTTGTTATCTTTAAAATAGCTGTCCATGCCATCATAGCAATGATTTTTGAAACTCATATTTCAGTGCTAAACTGCCTTTTTCGTGTTTGGTTACACCTGATACCAATGGGAAGCTGTGTTTGCAATATGCAAATCCATATTCCAAAAAGCAGTTGCTTTCTTTCTCTCTCTTTTTTTGCAACACTAAGGGGCTTAGGTGTGTTAGAATTTTTTCTTTACTAATTGGTTTTCTCAGCTAGAGGTATGCCTCAATGATATTGGATAATGGCTATGCAAATACATGCTAATTCAGCAAAGAAAATAAAATAGTGATGGTACTTTGTACTTTCTAAATGAAAGACACTCCTAGATTAGTTGTTGGAGCTTATCAAGCAGGAAAGAATGGGACAAAACAGAACTTTTATTGTGGGACGCATAAGGCAATCGTGAATATAAAAGATGAAAGCAGAAATAGATGATACAGAATCTAGTATCCCAGATTCTGCTCAGGGACACAAAGCAAGGCATGCACTCTGCCTTGATCCAGACTGCAGGGAACCTGATTGGCAGTGTTTGGTCATTTGTCAATGAAAGTGATCATCTTATGAGATGATCAGAGGAAATGATCATCATCTGATGGAAGAAACAAGATACACAGACCACGCTTATGCGCACTGTATATGTAGTTAATGCCCTGTAGAGGTAGATGTTTGTATGTGTTCATGCATGTGTGTGTGTGTTTGTGCACATGTGCAATATAATACTGGAGGACCTGGCAGAGTTCCTAAGGCATTTATGTGTACAGGCTAAAGAGCCAACTTTTATTTTTTAATGCTCCTTAATAATTTTTCGATGGTACCACTCACACTTAGAAGCGAACTGTTCCAAATTAATGTGTTAATGTTCCCTACTTGCTTCAGGATGTGCTGAAGCAGGCTCTGTGAGGCGACTTTCCCCTATCATGCGTCTGCACTGTGCAGAGACTGACAGCTCTTATTTCTAAAAGGCAGCTCTAAAGAAAATTAAACCTGGAAGCTCAAGTGTTACAGGCAACTGAGTTAGATAAAAATATTATAGGCAGTCAAACAGGGCCAGGCCCAAAAAGGAGCCAGTGCAGAAGGCCAGATACCTTCTAACTGTGGGGGAAACAGGCACCTCCACTGTGGCACAGACCTCAAGACAAAAGGTAAATCAAATGTATCCACATATTTCCTAAGGCTAAGCATCAGGAATTGATATTCTAACTAGGTCTCTATTACCCTGAGGAAGCCAGGAGTCACCATCCCAACGCACTACAGGAAGAGTCACTGCTCTTTATGCGTGTCCTCTTGCTATGTGACTTGCTTCCCTATTTGACCCCGATTTTAATCAGTTTTACCTGTGCAGTTAGTCTTACTGGTTGACCATAGTTTTGTCCCACCTCATGCCCACCTTGCGAGTTCCCACGTTTTCCCCACCTTGGGCCTGCCTCACTTTGTGGTTTTCCTCTATAAAAGTCCCTAGAAAAGACACTCTTTGGCAACCCACTTGGGACCACCTCCGTCTCTCTCAGACAGACGTTTCCTTTGTTTCAATAAATGTATTCTGTTCTTAACCTCTGTTATTCCTAAAGTTCATTCTTCGATTTTAGAGAACACAAACTTGTACCGGACATATAGCAGGTTGGGAGTTTTGTTCTTCCGTATCACAAGGAAAACAAACAGATATTCTACAGCAAATTTCTTTAATCTTCAGTTTATGGTTTCAAACAAATCTATTTTGTCCTTCCCTACGATGGGTATAAGAAAGAGCTTTT
>RJWT010047920.1:0-11225 GCA_004365215.1 Cuniculus paca | reverse complement strand
TTTCTCAGAGGAAACCCTGAGGAAGGCCCTGGAAAATCCAATATGGACTCCTCCACCTGGAGCTCCCATGACTTGAGCAATGACCATGCCCTGGTTTATAGTCTGGCTACGATTACCTCCACCCAAAGATGCCCTGTGTCCCACATCTACTGTTCAGGTTCTTCATTATAACAGAAATTCTGTTTTGCATTAGATCTTTCTTTGCTGTTGCTGGTATAAAGAAATAACCACAAACCTAGTGGGTGGAAACAAAAAGAATTTATTCATTAATACTTTTCAAGGCTAGAAGTCTGAAATGAACCTATAGGATAATATCAAAGCTTTTGCTGAGCTGATATCATATGTAGATGCAAGAAAGAATTTAGTCCTTGCCTGATTCAGTTTTCTGCAGCTGCCAGCATTGTCTTCTGGCCACTTGACTGTAGTCTCAGTTTCCAGGCCGATGCTACCTCTCACTCTTAGGGAGTCAGATGGCTCTGTACTTATCTCTTCTTATAAGGACACATGGGATTACATTTAGGCACGCATGGCTAATCCACAGTCTACCTTCAATCTTACGAACTTTTACTTAATCCTTTTGTGTTCATAATGTTATTTACAGAGTCCTTTTTGCTATGTAAGACGGCAGTAATATGTTTCAAGGGTTATACTTATATCTTCAAGAGGATTTATCTTCCAGAGGATTAAGAATTTCTGTTTTAACATTTAGATCTGTGATCCATTTAAATTTTAGTTTAGTACTTGGTGAGAGATACAATCTAGCTTCAATCTTCTGCATGTGGATAACCAATTTTCCCAGCACTATTTGTTAGAGTCTATCTTTTCTCCAACATTGATTTTTGGCACCACTGTAAAATCAGACAGCTGAATGTGCCTGGAGTTGTTTCTGCATCCTCTCTTGTATGTCACTGATCCACATGTCTGTTTTTGTTCCCGTATCATGGTGTTTTTATCGCAATAATTTCATAATATAACTTAAAGTCCAGGATTGTGTTTCCTCAGGGTTTGCTTTTATTGTCCAGAATTACTTTTGCCATTCTGCGTCTTTCCTGGTTCCATATGAATTTTAGGATCATTTTCTTTAGTTGTGCAAAGAATTCTGGTTGTGTTTTGATTGATATTATACTAAATTTGTATGTCAGTTTTGGAAGTATAACCTCTTTTACAATATTGGTTCTGCTTATCCAGGAACATGGATTCTTTCCATTTTCTGATGCCTTCTTCAATCTCCTTTCATGAGTAGTATAGTTTTTGTTGCAAAGATCTTTCCCTTCTTTAGGTTAATTTCTAAGTTATTTAATTTTCTTGATGCAATTGTGAACAATATTATTTTCTAATTTTTTTCTGAGTTCTTTTTTGGTGTACAAGAACACTTTTGATTTTTGTGTGTTGGTTTCATATCCTGTAATGAATTTAGTTATTAATTCTAGGAATCTTGAGGTAGAATTTCTTGGATTTTTGTAGACTATATCAATTACAAATAATTATAATTTTCTTTCACTTTTCTTTTTCCTTTCCTATCATAAACTTTTTATTTCTTTCTCTTGCCTCATTGCTCTGGCTAATGTTTTGAGAACAATATTGCACAAAAGTGGGGATAATGGACATCTGCTTGATTCTGATTTCAGGGTAAAAACGTTCAGCTTCACCCCATTTGATATGATGTTGGCCATTTAAATGCTTTTATGAAGTTGAGATAAGGTTCTTCTATACTTATTTTGTCCAGGGTTTTTAATCATAAATGAATGTTGGGTTTTGTAAAAGGTTTTTTCTACATCAATTGAGATGATCATGTGATTTTCCTTCTTGCTTCTTCTTATGTGATGTGTTACATATATTGATTTGAATATTTTGAAATATTCCTTCATCCCTGGAATAAGGCCTACTTGGTCATGATATATAATCTTGCTGATGATTTTTTGCATTTGATTTTTTGTCTTTGGCAGTATCTTGTTGAAAATTTTTGTGTCTATGTTTATTAGAGAGAATGGTCTGTGAGTTTTTTTGTCTTTGTTTTTTTGTTTTGTTTTGTTTGTTGGTTGGTTGGTTGTGTCTTTTTCTGGTTTTGGAATCATGGTAATTCCAGTCTCCTGGAATGACTTTGGCAGTCCTATTTCCTTTTAATTATTCTAAGGTTTTTAAAGAGTATTACAAATTCTGTAATGTTTGCATAGAATTCAGCAATGAATTCCTCAGGACCTAGACATTAGTTAGTTGGTAGTTGCTTTTTTTTTTTTAATCACTGCTTCAGTCTCATTGGCTATGATTGGAATAGTCAGGGAGTTAAATCTTGATTCACTTTTGGTAATTCACACACATCTAGAGTACGAATTCTTAAAGTAGTTATTAACCACTTAGTGTTTTCTGAACATTGTTCATGCAGGTGTCATTTTAAGCAGTTGATTCTTGAATGGAATAAATTTAAAATTGTTATTGCTACATTTCTTTTTTATTTTAAATAGCATAAAACAAAACGACACAGAACAGAACAAAGCAGATCAGAACAGAACAATGCAAGTAATACAGGACTTCAAAACAAGACAACAGGAGATCAACAGTGGGTACCATAGTGTCTCTTGTTTTCTTTGAAATAGTTGTTCATACCTTCACATACAACAAATTCAAACAAAACAAAATAGTATAAAACCAATCAGAAGAAAAGAATGAAACCATTACAGGTTTTCAAAATCGGACAGTAAGAAATCAATAATGGCTACCATAGCTGTCCATACCTTCCCACATGTTTGAATCAAATAATAGAAAACAGACTAAAACCAATCCAATCAAAGAATAATAGGGTTTATTGTTACATTTCTGGTTGTACTATTTTATAAAAATTAACAAAAATTCAATTTTTGGTCACCCTGTATTTAAATAATTGGGCTATTAAGTGGTTATTAATCTTTGAATTTTGGCAAGATCCATTCTTACTAAAACTTTTGCATTTCTAATAGCATTGATTTGTGTCTTTTCTCTGCTTTTATTGGTAATATTGCTTAAAACTTTTTCTGTTTTGTTTATCTTTGCAAAAAATGGCTGTTTAATTCATAAATTACTTTAGTATCAATTTCATTTATTTCTCCTCTGCTGTTTATAATTTTCTTCCTTGTACTAGCTTTGGATTTGGATAGTTATTAATTTTATAGGATTTTCAAGTGCATCATTAGGTTATTTATTTGGGCTCACCCTGCTTTTCTGATGTGGGTATTCATAGTTCCAAATTTCACTCTTAGGATAGCTTTCATGGTGTCCCATAACTTCTGGCATGTTGTGGTGGCATTATTGTTTATTTCTACAAATGTTTAATTTCTTTATTTTTACTGTGACACATTGATTACTCAAGAGAAAATTTTAAAATTTGCATACATTTGCATAATCTTTGGGATGTTTTTGCTATTTATTTCATTACTAAGTTCATTTATTCAAAAGTTTGGTTCATCTCTGACATTTTGCTGTTGATTTTTGTATAGTTTTTTTGTTTTGGTCTTTTTGAGACAGAGTTTCACTATGCAGTTCAGGCTGGGCTTCAACTCAGTTTGTATTCCAGGCTGCCTTCGAACACACAGTGATCCCCCTGCCTCAGTCTCCTAAGTGCTGGGATTACAGACATGCACCACCACACCAGGCTAAGTTTTGTATAGTTAGTCTGTCTTTTTTTTTATAGTGGGTTATTGAGGCTACACAACATAATTGTGTTTATGCTATCTGATCTTATGTGTCCAGTAGCATTTGTTTTATGAGCTTGAGCACACTGGTGTTTAGTGATTATATGTTTATATTTGCTATCTCTTCCTGCTGAATAATTATTTACCCAATATGTAGTGATCTTCTTTGCCTTTTTCTGATCAATTTTGGTTTTGAAGTTCCTTATGTTCAAAATAGGATAGTTACTCTTCTTTTCCTTGAGTTCCCTTTACATGGTTGTTGTTTTCCCCCTTTTATTTTTAATCTATAGATGTTTTTGGATTAACTATATTCCTTATTTTATAGGTAAAAGAAAAAAATAAAAGGAACAGGATAGGAAAAGAAGAAGTTAAATTATCATTATTTGGAGATGACATAATACTGTATATAAAAGACCTCAAAAACTCCACCAAAAGACTTCTAGATTTAATAACCAAATTCAATAGTGTAGCTGGATACAAAGTCAACATTCAAAAATTAATTACATTCCTGTATACAAATAATAAACTCAATGAGAGAGAAATTAGGGAAACAACATCTTTCACAATAGCATCCAAAAGAATGAAATAGGAATCAATCTAATTAACAAAATAAATAACCTTTACATTGAAAACTACAGTATTCTGAAAAGGAGATTGAAGAGTGCTATGGCTCATGTCTAGATGTCCCTCAAAGTCACCTGTAGTCATAGATGGAACTTTTTCAGAGATAGCTGAATTTCAATATTTCAATGCTAGGATTAAGTGTAGGCAGTTATTAAATCAATTCACTGATTACTTTGACACCAACCTAATTCCGACAGCCTGGATACAATATAAGGGACAGAAAAAGGTTTGTCTTATCCCTTGTTTCCTTGCTTTTCTACCTTCTGACCACCATGAATTATTTGTCCTCTGCAATGCCTCTCTGCCATGCCACCTTGCCTTGAAGCCAGCAAATTATGAACTGAAGCTGTGACAAAATGTGAGCTAAATAAAGCTTTCCTCCTTTAAATTTGAGTGTTGGGTGTTTTCTCTCAGTAACAAGAGCAAAGTAACTAAGACAAAGTGGAAACCAGAAAATGGAAAAGATAACCCTTGTTGCTGGATAGAAAGAATCAATATAATGAAAGTGGCCATACTTCCAAAATTGTTACACATATATGATGCAATCCTGATCAAAACACCATTAGCATACCTCATAGAACTAGAGAGAACAATACTAAAACTCATTTGGAACCAGAAAACACCTAAAGTAGCAAAAGCAATTCTGGACAACAAAGGCAAGGCAGGGGCCATCACAATCCCCAACTTGAAGTTATACTACAAAGATACCATTTTAAAAACAACATGGAACTGGCAAAAAGCAGACCTGAAGATCAATGGAACAGCGTAGCAGATTCAGAAACAACTCCAAAGTGGCATATTCAGCCACTTTATCTTTGACAAAGGGGCCAACACCTTCACTGGGAAAAAAAGCCTTTTTTAATAAATAGTGATGGGAAAACTGGCTTTTCACATGACATAGATTAAAACTAGACCCCTATCTTTCACCATGCATTAAACTAAAGTCAAAATGAATCAAAGATTTAAGTATTAAAACAGAAACACTAGGGCTGGGGATTTAGCTCAGTGACCGAAGCATCTGCCTGGCAAGCGCGAGGTCATGAGTTTGATCCCTGGTGCTGGAAAAAAAAAAAAAGAAAAAAGGAAAAAAAACAGAAACACTAAATTTGCTGGAATAATATAAGTGGAACTCTTGAAGACACTGGTATAAACAGTCTTTTTCAACAAAACCCCAATTACAAAAGAAACATTACAAAGAATCAACCACTGTGATCTCATCATACTAAAATGCTTTCACACAATAAAAGATACTACCAACAGGGTGATGAGACAACACACAGAGTAGGAAAAGTTTATGCCAGTTGTTCCTCAGACAAAGGACTAGTATCTAGAATATGTAAAAAACTCCAAAAATTAGAACCCTCTAATTTAAAGACCCAATCCAAAAATGAACATCTGAAATGAATAGACACTTCTCAGGTGAAGAGGTACAAATGGCAAATAAATACCTAAGACAAAGCTTGACATCAATGGTCATTCGAGGAACACTAATTAAAACAATGCTGAAATTTCATCTCACTCTGTAAAGGATGGCTACTATCAGGAAATCAACCTTTAACAAATTCTAGTTGGGCTCCGGGGAAAAAGGGTACATTTTCCAGTGCTTATGGGAATTTACATTGGTGCAACCAACCACTGTGGAAATCAGTGTGAATATTCCTTAAAAAATCAAACTAGAGCTCCCATTTGACTGAACTCTTCCCCTTCTTGGTATATTCCTAGAAGAATTAAAAGCATAATACCACAGCAATACAAGCTCACCCACGTTTCTAGCAGCAGAATTTGTAATAGCTAAGTCTTGGAAATAGACAAAAAGCCGATCAACTGGTGAATGGATAAAGAAGATGTGGGATAGGTATATATATAATATTTGTCATAAAGAAGGATGAATTTAAGAGATTTTTAGATGTGCATACACCTTGGTACCATACTTTTAAGTGAAATAAATCAGGCAAACATTTGAGTATCACATTGTCTCTCTGATGTGAGAAGCTGAAGGGGTACATGAGGTCCAAAATATATAAAAGATAGTAAGTGAAATAATAAGAAAATATTCAAAAAACGTTCAAATGGAAAGGAAAACAAGTGAGGAGGGAGGGAGAAAAGAAGAAAGAGAAACGAAAAAAGAGACTAGAAGGAAAAATACGAACAAAACTTTTGTAAATAAGGAGAGGAAGAGGAGTTCAAGGGAGTGGAGGGGATTAGGGAAGAAAACAAAATATAAAATCTATGAGGAAAAACAGATTTAGGGCTGATAAATCCATTTTGTATTACTATAACAAAATACCCAGTCTACTTACTATGTAAAAGTAGTGGTTTATATTGACTTGTGGTTCTAGAGGATAAGAAGGTACCCCAAACTGCTCATCTTTTGGTGAGGGTGGTATGCCATTGCAGCACATGTATGTGGAAGAGAGGAACCACATGGAGAGAAAAAAAGCAAGAGAGAGAGAACCAAGAAAGTTGAATAGATTTTGTAAAACACTTGTTCAAAGGGCAACAAATTCTGTCATGTGCAAATTACATTAATTTCTGCATTAGTGTGGAGATCCCATGACTCAATTACATCAAGGGCCCCATGATCTCTTAACACGGAATGCATTGAGTTGACGACCACACATGATCTGAGTTTTGGCAGGTACAAATCAATGTCTGCTCTGGGACTGATGCCAGCAAGCCTGTCTGGAGGCTGTAGACATGCATGTTTCTAAGAGGTTCCTCTAGAGGCAGGACTCATCTTAGACTGAAGCCAAAAGGCACTGGACCCAATCAAAAGGGCTATTTCTGGATCTTCAGCCAAACCTGAGAGCAGTGGGCCTCTCTCCTGAGGCGCTGGTATGTACGACTCCTTTCATGTCCCATGGCAGATTCTGTAGATAGCAGGACCAAAGGCTAATAGGATTGAGCTGAGGCCACAAGGAGATGAGGCTTTTCTTGGTCTGTAGATGAAACCACTTTCAACAGACCTGCCACCTGGATGTCGGTCTACTTCCCCAAGCATCCCTCCTTGATTTTAGGCTGCAAAGGAGTTTTACAAATTCCTACCTGAATCCCAAAGCTTCCACAAAGCCCTTTCATATAAGGATAGGTTCAAAATTAGTATTGCTGTGAAAAGATATGAGAACGGGAGCTCACATTTCCCTAACTCACAGATGCCACGTTCTAGGTGAAGGTTTTAAAATTTACTTTTCTTACCCTACATAGTTTGAATAGGATTTTTCTCATTTAGTGCTAAATATTCTTTTGGAGGGGGGCGGTTACTGGAGATCGAACTCAAAACCTTGTGCTTGCCAAGCAAATGCTTGTGCCACTGAGCTAAATCCCCAGCCCTAAATACTTCTCTTAAAGCACAGACCAGACTGCGGATGCAGCTCAGTGGCAGAGTGATTGCCTAGCATGCGTGAGTTCCTGAGTTCAAACCCCAGTAAAATAAAATAAAAAATAAAATAAAGACCTTATTTATGATGAATGAGTGAATAATATAATGACTAGTTATTTAATATTTTAATTTCTAGCATGTTGACCTAGCATAATACTCAGTCATAGTTCACATATCCCAATATAGTCAAGTTAAATAATTTGTTTAAAAAGAAACTGATATGTGAGAATTTTAAGAACTCCTTAGATAAACTGAGAAGATGAGTTTGGCAATAGTGGCTTTTGTACCAGCTGAAATAAGTTGAAAATTCAGTGATCGTTCACAATAATTACATCATTATATATCTGTTGACAGTGTTTTAATTCGATAATGTTTATTTTTTCATCATAATGTAAGTGATTTAATAAGGAGTGTATCATCTGCTATACATCATATAATGCCATCCATTTATATTGCCATCTGTGTATATGAAATGCAAACACCGAGGTGACAACCTAATCTGAAAGTAGAATTTAAAATCTAAGACTTTCTTAACATGAAGGCTGTTGAGACTGAGATGTAAATGAATTAACACCAAGGATGGCCAGGCTTCTCTGTTTCCAATAAGATACAGAACACGGAAACAATTTTCAGAAACTCTTGTTAATGAGCAAAGTAAATGAAACACTTGGAAACCCATGTTGTCTTTTCAAAAAGTGCCCAAAGTGTCCTATATTTTGGAGGTGTGATGAGATGAATTCACTTCAAAAAAAGCACAAGTGTGAGAATTTCCTGTTAAAAAATAAGTGTCAGGTTGATGAGAAATCTACTTTCGATTCACTTTGTGCCACACAGGGCAGGTTTTGAACTGGTTGACTTTTGTTTTTTCCTTTGTTCTTGTCCTGCACTCTTTTTTTTTTTTTTTTTTTTTTTTTTGAGACAAGGTTTTGCTATGTAACCTGAGCTGCCCTTGAACTTACTGCAGTTCTCCTACTTCAGCCTCCAAGTGTTGGGATTATAAGCATTCACCACACTTCAGTTGTGCTGGATTTGTATCATTAAATTTCATCTTACTTTATTCAGTTACAGCAGGTCTTCTTACATGAGTAAGCAGGCCTTCTCATTAAAGGATGCTTGACTTTCTGACAATGTAAACCACAAGCCGTTCTCCTATCTTTCTACTAGTACAACTTGGATAATGAGAGATTGCACATAAGAGATGTGATGTAACTGAGGTATAACTGTTATATAATAAAATCAAAGTATGACTTGGCATCTTTATTCAAGTCATTCAGGAAAACGTTCTAAAACAAAAAATACGTTGGGGCTGGGTATCGTGGCACACACCTGTAATCTCAGCACTCAGGAGGTCGAGGCAGAAAGATTGCCTCAAGTTCAAGGCTACCCTAGCCTACAAAGTGAGTTCAAGGCCAACCTGAACTACATAGCGAGACCCTGTTTCAAAAAAAAAAAAAAAAGATTTCTTAAAATATTCTAATTATTGCCTGTGGAGAGTAGGGTCATGAACACATATTTGGACTTATTAATCAATATAATTTAACATGAAGATCATGACGATGAACTATTAATTTTGGATGCTGTAATCTATATGCTGTGAACCTTTGAAAAAAAATATACTAGTTTATATGTAGGCCAACCACTATAGATTCTTAAAAGGAAATTCATTGAATAATGAAGGCCAAATATAGTATCTAAGATAATTATATTATGCAAAATTAGTTGTTATATTTGAAGAAAATCAAGATGAAGAACATTTCATAAATACTGAACAATACAGCTGGGCGTGTTGGCACATGCCTGTAATCCCAGCACTTGGGAGGCTGAGGTAGGAGGATCATTGAGAGTTCAAAACCAGCCTGAGCTACAAAGTGAGCTCAAGGCCAGCCTGAACTGCATAGTGAGACCCTGTCTCAAAAAGACACACACACGCACACACACACACACACACACACACACACAATACTAGACATTTCTGAAGAATCATGCGATTTTAACAATAGATGAAAATACTGAAAAAAATGGTATACCACACGAATAAAAGATCCCTGTTTAATGACTTATTTTACATGGTCTAACTCATGTTACACAATTGTAAAGCAATTGTGACTAAAATAGTAACTTATATAACTAACATTTCTTTAGAATTTTAAGAGTCTTCTTCAGAGTTAACTGTTTTATATGTATTATATTTGATACATTCATATTTGCATTTTAGAAGCATAATTAGTTTATTAGATGCTTACTAACTTCTTAAAATTCACATGTTGTCATAAGTCAGAGTTAATTCTAGCTATCACTCACTCCAGGACCTATTGTCTGAGATATTAAATTGCATAATCTGAATTATTACAATTGATTTCAAACTAAAGTGATTCTCAATAATTTTGACAGTCATACATTTTCTGGAAGTTTGAACCAAAATGTTCTAAGGTAAATCTTCAGTTTAACATTTTTTTTTTTTTTGCGGCACCGGGGATTGAACTCACGACCTTGCGCTTGCCAGGCAGGCGCTTAGACCACTGAGCTAGATCCCCAGCCCCTAGTTTAACATTTTATGGTTTCATATTTTAGTGATTACAGCAATGACCAGTTATTTTAATAAAATAAATATTAAAAATCACTTTTGTAGTACTTCTAGTGTTTTCTATGTCGTGCATAACCTATAAAATGTATACAATATTCTTAAAATTTAATAACTTCTCAGAATTCCTCAAATATTAAAGACCATTTAATGCTTTCTAATAATTTTAATAAATATAAATATATATAAATAAATATAATTAAACTATTAAAGTAGTAGAGTCCAAAAATTAATATATGTCACCTCTCTTATTCCATATGTTTAGAAACTCAATATTTAAACTATCATTGCATTTCAATTTATGATAAAAATTGATGGATAACTTTTTTTGTAGCATTGTAATTTTGCATATGGGTATTAAAATACTTCATGGTATTAAAATATTCCTAGGAAAACTGACATCAACTTATTTCTATGTTCTTTTTCGTGAATATCTTAGTTTTTGGGTTTTTTTGTCCACCAGTAATATTTTGTCAGAAGTAAAATATTCCATCTTTCATTGTGAGACACATGTCTAATGTCCTAGGGAAAGTCTTAGTTTCTTTCTCTTAAAATAACAATCAACCTTCACTCTCCTCCCCACCCCACCATACACCACCCCACCCCATCTCACCCATTGTAACCACACCACAAAGCGCACCACTGCACTCACCATTTCTTAGCTTCTGAAGCACAATGCTCAGAACACAGTCCCTGACATCACTCATCTGCAGAAATGAGTAACCAAGGATTTCTGAATCTGGCCAAGAACCAAGAGAAGCAACAAAGGAAACCTACAGAGGCTAAAAGTCCCATTTCCCTATCTGAGCAGGAGATAACCCATGTGGAATTAAACCTTAGAAATGCCTCTCAGGAGTCTCTAGGCAATGACATACACCACCACTCCAAAGGTAAAACTTTTCTTCCCTCGTCAGTGTCACAGTTCAGGAATATGGTAGCTGAGTTTCAAGGGTGTGGGTAAAAAAAAGTAGGAAAC
>RJWT010047919.1:0-11223 GCA_004365215.1 Cuniculus paca | reverse complement strand
CCATGGGCTTGCTTTACTCTTGCACTTTGCGCCCCCCTGAGATGACTCCAGAGTCCTGCTTCTTGTTGGCATCCTGCCCACTCCCACATGAGGCCCTTGTCCATGACTCCCGGAATCCCGGCCCTGTCCCAGGCTGGCATGAAGTGGGCACACAGCGTTTGTGATTAATGTGTGTGAGCATGTATACAGGAGGGGAGGTTACTGGGGAGGGTGACGTGGTGGGGTGGGTGCCTGCCAGTGCAGGGTGACCTGAGGGTGTGCCCAGCGTGGGTGTGTGTGTGATTGTGGCGGGGGGGGGGCACCTCCAAGGGGAGGGCTCGGAAGCGGAATGCAACCCCCCAGCCTCTTTCCCCAGGGGCTGTAATCTGATCCCTGGGGACTCCCCCCCCATCCTCCTGCCCTTGCTGCCCTCACTGCTGCCGACTCCTTCTCTTCCAGATCCTGGGGCAGAGTCCAGGGAGGCTCAAGGCTCCTCCACACACACCCGCTGAATCCTGAGTGCCCGGAGCTGCCGGCATGGGGCGCGCTGAGGCCGCCGCCATGATCCCAGGCCTGGCCCTGCTTTGGGCAGCGGGGCTGGGGCACACTGCCCCCAGCCCCCCACGCCTTCGACTCTCCTTTCAAGGTAGGTGCACCTGGCAGGCAGGAGGGCCTGGCTCAGCGTGAGCAGGAAAAGGGCCCAGGGTGGTAGGAGACTCTGGCTGTTGATTGTTGTGCTGTGTGTGCCTGTCACCAACCCCTGTGAAGTTGGGAGGCTGTGCTGGCTTCAGCCCCCAAACTCCCTGCCCACATTCTCCTCACACTTTCCCGGGAAGCCCCCTCCCTGCCCATAGCAACAGCCCTTGCCCCTGTCCCATCCCCTTCCCCCAAGCAGGCCACAGGGCAAGAAGGAAATCAAAGTTTGGGGTCCTGAGAGCTCTCTTCTCATACCCCTGCAGAGAGGTGATCACTAGGTAGTGCATAGGGTGGGCACTTCTGCCGAGCTTGTTGGTGTCAGGGTGACCGGAAAGGAACGTCCAGCCTTTGGAGGGTGGTCCCTACCTGCCCAGCCTCCTCCAGAACTGTGGTGTCCACAAGCCTGACCTCCCAATGCGCTCGCCCAGAGACACTGCTTGTCAGAACATGCTTTCCTCAGCCTACTTTCCTCTTCCTGGGGGCTGCACCACCCACTCTGCAGCTCCACACATGCACCTGGGTGGCCCTGCTTCATGTGTGTGAGCTCACGCGACATCCACACATGTGGGGGCCAGTTCCCGTGTCTAACCTTAGTCTGAAGAGAGCTGGCCAGGCAGGCTCTGGGGGAGGCTTGGCCATGGCTGGCGAGCCCGCAGTGGTGCTCCTTGCTTGCAGAGCTCCAGGCCTGGCATGGCCTTCGGACCTTCAGGCTGGAGCGAACCTGCTGCTATGAAGCCTTGCTGGTGGATGAGGAGCGTGGACGCCTGTTCGTGGGTGCTGAGAACCATGTGGCTTCCCTCAGCCTGGACAACATCAGCAAGCAGGCCAAGAAGGTGCCAGGGACCCCCCCCCCAACCTTAGTGCTACCTAATAAAAGAGCCCTCGCCCCTATTCTAAACTGCCTTGAGAGGCCCAGAGGCATGGGCTTCCCCAGTGGAGAGACCCCTGGGGCAGAGCGTATCTCAAATCACGACCTGTTCTCCTTTGCCCCATCCACCCATAGTTATCCTGGCCGGCCCCTGTGGAATGGCGGGAAGAGTGCAACTGGGCAGGCAAGGACATTGGTGTGAGTGCCAGCTACCAGGGTGGGGGTGGGGAGGGTGGGAGTGGGGAGACTGGGCCCGGTGCCCCAGAGATAGGGCAAAACTCAGACAGAAGCCTGCCTGTTGTGGCTGGGAGGAGGGCAGGGAGGTCGAGGTAGCTGGGGTCTGGAGGTGGTGAGTCAGGGTACAGGCTCATGTGATTCTTCTCAGGGGCCTGTGAGTCAGAGGGGGGCTGTGTGGGTCTGTGCTTCTCCATGTGCCCACCCTGTGAGGGGTGAGGGGTGGGTCGGCCTGGTCACCAAGGGCACTCAGGTTCCAGCAGACCATGTCAGTACTTGCCTGAATGGCTTCAGAAAGGAGACAGAGGTGAGGATGGTGTGGCACAGGGACCCTTGGGCCACCTTCCAGCGGAAGCCTCACTGCCCCAATGCTACCTGTTCACTAGACTGAGTGCATGAACTTTGTGAAGTTGCTCCATCCCTACAACCACTCACACGTGCTGGCCTGCGGCACAGGGGCCTTCCACCCCATCTGTGCGTTTGTGGAAGTGGGCCACCGGCTAGAGGTAAGGCCAGATCCAGGCCGGGGAGGCTGGGAGGGTGAAAGGGATGGTTGCAGTAACTCCTGCCTCTCAGGAACCCATACTCCGGCTGGAACCAAGAAGGTTTGAGGACGGCAAGGGAAAGAGTCCCTATGACCCCAGGCATTGGGCGGCCTCCGTGCTGGTGGGTGAGTCCAAAGCCTGAGACCCCAATAAAATTATTATTATTTTTTTTTTTTGCGGCACCGGGGATTGAACTCACAACCTTGTGCTTGCCGGGCAGGCGCTTAGACCGCTGAGCTAGATCCCCAGCCCTGTTTTTGAGACAGGGTCTCACTGTGCCGTTCAGGCTGGCCTTGAGCTCACTTTGTAGCCCAGGCTGGTCTCAAACTCACAACGGTCCGCCTGTCTCAGCCTCCTGAGTGCTGGGATTACAGGCGTACGCCACCATGCCCAGCTCCCCGACAAAATTATTATCCCTTAGACATTCTAGACCCTGACAAATCCCAACACCCTAGAGCACAGGGGTCCCCGTAGCTGACTCCCAGAGAACCTCCAGAGCTCCCCAGTCCCTCATACTGAGCAGCCCTTGCCCTATCTGCAGGGGAGGAGCTATACTCAGGGGTGGCAGCAGACCTCATGGGCCGGGACTTTACCATCTTTCGCAGCCTGGGCCAACGACCGAGTCTCCGAACAGAGCCACACGATTCCCGCTGGCTTAATGGTGAGAGGCTGGTGAGCCAGTGGGAGGGGGCTGCCATCCTCTCCCAAGGCAGGTGCCGAGCAAGGATAAAATAAGCGAGCAGTGGTCACAGTGAGGTCTCACCAAATAGCTACCATAATTAGGCCCCATGCCAGGTACTGGGGTCACAGGGACAGGCAAGATAAGTATGGCCCATACTGTCTTTGAGTTCACAGATTTCACAGCAAATACAAGAGAAGGCCAATTCCAATGACCATGAGGCTCATGAGAGAATAGAGAGGACACTGGGTTGGGGGAAGGAAGCCACCTTGCTGAGGAGAGGTAATTCCCAAAGCACAAACCAGCCAGCCAACAGAACTGAGAGAAGAGAATTCAGGTAAAGGCAACAGCTAGTCCAGAGGCCCTGAGGTAGGGATCAAACACACAGATTCATGGAGTTAGCAGTGACAAGAGGACTAGACTGTCAGGGGCGGGAGCAGTTTATTCTAATGTATGGGACCCAAAAGGAGGATTTGAAGCAGGAATGGCGTGACAGGGAGAGATCTGTGAGTGAAGCTGAAACTGGATACTTCTTTGCTTCCCAGGCCTAGGCCTGGGGAACTGTGAAGGGCAAGACTAGAGGCTGCCGGTCTTCCCTGCTGCTTACCCAGGTAGCCTCAGTCTCTGCCGCCCCCTTGTGGCTGTTTCTTGCCTCACAGGCTCTGTTCCGCTGGAATAGGTTCGTTCGTTTTTCTTTTTCTTTCTTTCTTTCTTTCTTTCTTTCTTTCTTTCTTTCTTTCTTTCTTTCTTTCTTTCTTTCTTTCTTTCTTCTTTCTTTCTTTCTTTCTTCCTTTCTCTCTCTCTCTCTCTCTCTCTCTCTTTCTTTCTTTCTTTCTTTTTTTGTCTTTTTGAGACAGGGTCGAGCTATGCAGTTCAAGCTGGACTTGAGCTCACTTTGTAGCCCAGGCTGGTCTCGAACTTGCAACGATCCTCCTGTTTCAGCCTCCCAAGTGCTGGGATTACACCCAGCTTTGGAATAGATCTTTCAGTAGTCAGATGCTGCCCAGTACAGCTGCAGGCCTAAAGGGGAGGGGACACTGTCAGTGGGTCCAGTATCAGGGCAGAGGCCCAGAACCACCCATCCCACCTCCTGTTATGGCTAGAACCCAAGTTTGTCAAGGTCTTTTGGATCCCGGAGAGTGAGAACCCGGACGACGACAAAATCTACTTCTTCTTCCATGAGTTGGCAGTGGAGGCGGCACAGGTGCTGGGGCGCCTGACTGTGTCTCGAGTTGGCCAGATCTGCCGGGTGAGGAGTCACTGGGCCACTCACTCCCTGGCAACCTTGTCCCACCCTCTGCTGATGAGATCCTGCTCTCATACTCTTGGGTCCTCTTGGTAGAACGACATGGGTGGCCAGCGCAGCTTGGTCAATAAGTGGACAACCTTCCTGAAGGCACGGCTGGTATGTTCTGTGCCTGGTGTGGAGGGCGACACTCACTTCGACCAGCTCCGTGAGTGCCTGGGTTGTAAGGTGGGATGGAGGCAGGGATTGGGGTGCAGACTCCAGGAGCACAACTGGGCCAGGGGAGCTGTGGCCCTCCCCAACCTGGGTCTTTCCCTGCAGAGGACGTGTTCCTGCTGTCCTCACGAGACCCCCGAAACCCGCTGCTCTACACTGTGTTTTCCACATCCAGGTGAGGGGCCGGAGGGAGAGCATCTGTGGGTCAGGGTCAGTTGGGCTCTGTGTGACCCTCACTCTGCTCTGTCGTTACTGCAGCGGCATCCTCCAGGGCTCTGCTGTGTGCGTGTACAGCATGAATGATGTGCGCCGGGCATTCCTGGGACCCTTTGCACACAAGGAGGGGCCCACACACCAGTGGGTGTCCTACCAGGGCCGTGTTCCCTACCCCCGGCCTGGCATGGTATGTAGCTAGAGGACTCCTGCCATAGCTCACTTCGAAGCCTCAAAGGTACAGAACCTGGCCTGGGGTCTTCTTGGTAAATGTGGATACTTTTGTTATGAATGGGAAAGATCACCATCTTCAGAGAGTGATCACCACGTGAAAGCTGCTTTATTTCCCTCCTTACCCTGAGGTTCAGTCTAAGCCTCCCCAGAGCATGGCTAACTCTTTAGAGCAGCACTCTGTCCCCTTCCTCATTCCACACCCCCAGAGGACATTCTACGTTGCTCTCGCCTATATCGATGCTTGCCTTCCTCCGTCCCCTCTCTAGTGTCCCAGCAAGACCTTTGGCACCTTCAGTTCCACCAAGGACTTCCCCGACGACGTCATCCAGTTTGCCCGGAACCACCCTCTCATGTACAACCCGGTCCTGCCCATCGGGGGGCGTCCGGTCTTCACACAAGTGAGTGCAGGTTACACTTTCACTCGAATTGCTGTCGACCGTGTAGCAGCTGCCGACGGACACTATGACGTTCTCTTCATTGGCACAGGTCAGAGCCCACGGTGACACCCAGAACCCCACTCAGGCTCTTGTCACTGTCTGTTCAGTCCTATCTCCGCTTCTTTTCCTGGGCTGCGGCCCCACATTCTGGATGCTTCCCTGATTGTTCCAACGCACATTCTTCACTTCTTCATAACCAACCGTGCCGAGAGTGCAGGCCCCAGAGGCAAGGGGCTATGGCCCTTGATTCCAGGGAAAACCAATAGCCACACCCCTTTCTCACCCTGCAGATGTGGGAACAGTGCTGAAAGTGATCTCACTCCCCAAGGGCAGCCAGCCAAGTTCTGAGGCACTGCTTCTGGAAGAGCTGCACGTGTTTGAGGTGAGGCTTCACCTTCCAGTTGCCCAGCCCAGGTTCCCCAGCACACTAAGCCCTGACCCCATCACTTTTGCTCACTCTCAGCACTCAGCAGCTGTCACCAGCATGCAAATCTCCTCGAAGAGGGTAAGTGACCAGAAGGATGGGGGCTGGGAGGGACTGAGCTTGTGATCAGAGTGCCCCAACCACCTTAGCCCCTTTTGCTCCTGGTAGTTCACAGCCCTCGGTTTGAGTAGAAGCACTGTATAACTTGAGCAAGACCTCAGTGTTTCCACCTGTCAAATGGGGGAAGGGACCCCTGCCTGATAGGCACACAAGGGGCCACCCTTGGTCAGCCGGGAGCCCTTCCTGCCCTCCAGCATCAGCTGTACATAGCCTCACGGAGCTCAGTGGCCCAGATCTCACTGCACCGCTGTGCGGCCCATGGCCGCGCCTGCGCAGAATGCTGTTTGGCGCGTGACCCCTACTGCGCCTGGGACGGGGCCAAGTGTACACGCTTCCAGCCTAGTGCCAAGAGGTGGGTGGGGGGTCAGAGTACGGGTGGGACGAATGGGAAGGGAGGGGTTTTTGCCACTCGGGAGGCTAGAAGGACTCACGACGTACCAATGTCCTTGCAGGCGGTTCCGGCGGCAAGACATAAGGAATGGCGACCCCAGCATGCTTTGCTCCAGGGGTGAGTGAACTATCTGCCACATCCTCAGCCCCCGAAGGTGCCCCATGCCTCCTTGCCCTGCCGAATTCGCATTCTCCTCGTCCCAAGACTCGTCCCGTCCGGCGCTGCTGGAACAGAAGGTCTTCGGCGTGGAGGGCGGCAGTGCCTTCTTGGAGTGTGAGCCGCGCTCGCTGCAGGCACGCGTGGAGTGGACTTTCCAGCGCACAGGGGAGGCTGCCCGCGCTCAGGTCCGCCTCGCTCTGCCCTCCCAGCCAGTCCCCTCTTGTCCCCTATATCCAGGAGAGGCCTTGCCCTCCCTGTTGAGGGCCGTGACTGGCACCCATCCAGGTCTAGGTGAAGTCCAGCCCCACCAGAGCCCTCACCCGCGTAGCACCCATGGGCCCCTGACCTGGAGTCTATCCAGGTGAGGCCTCACTGTGTCCAGTCAGGCTCTTGACCCGCCCTGTCATCCGGGCCAGGCCTGCCTCTGAGCTGCCATTGAGGTTCCTGACCGGCCCCCACATCCGGGTGAAGCCGGCCCGTTTGCATCTTCATCCACCACAGCCAGTGTGCAACTAACCAAGTGCACCTGCGGGCGCATGTGGCCCACTAGCCTTTGGCCCCCAGGGGCCCTGCGCTCAGTTCCTGGTTTCACCACCCCCTTCTGCAGGTGCTGGCGGAGGAGCGCGCAGAGCGCGCGGCGCGGGGGCTACTGCTGCGCGGGCTGCGGCGCCAGGACTCGGGCGTGTACCTGTGCGCCGCCGTTGAGCACGGCTTTTCACAGCCGCTCCGCCGCCTCGCGCTGCACGTCCTGAGCGCAGTGCAGGCCGAGCGGCTGGCGCGCGCCGAGGAGGCTGCGCCCCCTGCGCCCCCGGGCCCTAAACTCTGGTACCGCGACTTTCTGCAGCTGGTGGAGCCCGGCGGCGGCGGCGGCGGCGGCGGCGCAAACTCCCTGCGCATGTGTCGACCGCAGCACGAGCTGCACGCCCCGGGGCCAGAGTCGCGCAGGAAGGGCCGCAACCGGAGGACTCATGCCTCGCAACCGCGCGCCGAGAGGGGGCCCCGCAGCGCAGGGCACTGGTGACTGGGTTATCCCCACGCGGGGACCAGGAGGGAGACGACAGGCCAGAGAGGGGGGAGACAGGCCCCAGGAAGACGGATGGGCTGGAGCTGGGCACACCGTGGTCCCCGGGCCAGTGGAGACACTGAACGACAGGCCCTGGCCAAAGGGCATCCGCGCCGGCTTATTTATTAACAGAATAACCCTTGAATGTAGCCCTAGAAGGGTGGCCCGGACTGGGATCTGGCCCAGAGGGAGGGAACAGAGAAGCAGGGCTCCAGAGCAACGACCAGGGCCAGGGAAGTGCCCTGAGTGCCCATCCTGGCAGAGGGATTCCCCTCCTTGGCAGTGAGCAGAAGGCTGTGAACAAGCTGGGCCATTGGGGATGGGGTGAGGCAGGCCGACTGTACTAAAGTAATGCAATAAACACATTATCAGCTGAAGCTGGAATGACCACAGCAGACAAGCACTGCTAGAATTTGCTGTGTGGTCTTGGGCATCTTGCTAGCACTCTCAGGACCCGAGTTTCTCCTGTCCAGGATTGCTGTGGTGAGGTTTTACAGTGGTGTATACATAACTGAGCAGGTTCTGTAGGGCCTGTGGAATTAGTACTGACATGCACAGTACATTCTATATAATGTAGTTTAAGGCCTAAGTGAACCAGGAATGGTGGTACATGCCTGTGATAGCAGCATGCATGAGGCTGAAACAGTAGGATCTCCAGTTCCAGACCAGCCTGGGCAACATGATGAGAGCTTGTCTTTTTTTTTTTTCTTTGTACCTGAACTCAGGACCTTGCTGTTCTGCTGAGCTATATCCCCTGTCCCCACCACACATTCCCCCCACCACACCCCCAGCACTGGGGATTGAACTCATGACCTCACATTTGCTAGGCAGGTGCTTAGGCCGCTGAGCTAGACCCCTGGCCCTTGTCTTTTTGAGACAGGGTCTCACTATGCCATTCAGGCTGGCCTTGAGCTCACTTTGTAGCCCAGGCTGGTTTTGAACTCACAACGATCCTCCTGTCTCAGCCTCCTGAGTGCTGGGATTACAGGCATGAGCCACCATGCCTGGCTCACACCTTTTTTTAAAGGCTAAATACTGTACTCTTAAAAAAAATTGGAAAAAAACAAAACAAACAACAACAAAAACACAAAGTTGGGTGATGTGGAAAATAACATGAAAAGGTGACATGTGAACTGAAAGACAAGGAGCCAGCTATAGGAATACTTGAGGGGAGAGGACAGAGCACTCCAGACGGAAACAGCCAGTGCAAAGCCCTGGAAAGGGGGAAAAACTTGCCAGGTTTGAGGAGCAACAAGAAGCTGATACGATACAGTGATCCCACACCTTTCAGACGTAGAACCCACGAGGTTGTTTTGGCACTGTTAGGAGGGAAAGGCACTGTGGGCCACTCTGGGAGGGCAGGAAGGTGGATCACCTCCCTCCCAGGGTGAGCAGTACTGTAAATCCTCACTAGACCTGTGGGACCTGTGTCTTGTTCATAGGAGACGAGGAGAAACAGTGCCTGCTCCCAAGAGTTTCAGACAAATGGCCATATCTCTGTTCTGCATGTGCTGTGCCAGGGAGGAACCACTCACTGTTCTCGTTTTACGGAGAAGATGGAAACCAGAAAGGCTGACCTTTCCCTAAGGTTGTGAACTTAGTGGAAGTACCAGACTGGACACAATGGCACACACCTGTAATCTCAGCACTTTGGGAGGCTGAGGTGGGAGGATGGCAAGTTTGAGGCAACCCTGGGCAATTTAGTGTCTTAACGAGACCCTTATCTCAAGATAAAAAATAAGCCAGGCCTGGTGGCTCACGCCTGTAATCCCAGCACTCAGGAGGCTGAGACAGGAGGATCGTTGAGGGTTCAAGACCAGCCTGGGCTATAAAGTGAGCTCAAGGTCAGCCTGAACAGCATGGTGAGACCCTGTCTCAAAAACACAAGGGCCGGGGATCTAGTTCAGCAGCCTAAGTGCCTGCCTGGCAAGTGCAGGGTTGTGAGTTCAATTTCTGGTGCTGCAAAAAAATAAATAAATAAATAAAAAATAAAAAGGGCTGGGATGTGGCTCAGTACCAAGGCCCTGGGTTCAGTCCGTAGGACCATAAAACAAAAACTACTGCACTGTAGTAGAAATACCAACCTCCAATCCAGCATGAGTATCCACATGATACTCATGTGCATCATGTGTGTGCACACATGTGAATACCCACTCGTGGGACTATCAGAACCCTGATGGCACTGGACTCCCATTGTGTCCCCACCCCCAAGTCTCTGGTGCTAGCAACTCACACTATAGTGGGTGCATGTCCAGCTTTTGCTGGGAGATGACTGAAGGGCCTACAGGGCTAAGGCATGACCAAGTAGAAATGTACAAAGGCTTTGTTCTCTTCTTTTTCTTCTTGCAGCACTGGGGAGCAAATCCAGGGCCTTGTGCATGCTTCACCATGTACTACTTCCTCAGCCCTCCCTTTATTTATTTATTTTTTGGTACCAGGGATTGAACTCATGACCTCGCGCTTACCAGGCAAGCGCTTGAGCCGCTGAGCTAAATCCCTGGCCTTCTCCCTTTATTTTTTATATTTATTTATTTTAAATTTTGAGATAAGTTCTCAGGCTATCCAGGCTGGCCTCCAATTTGCCATCCTCCTAGCTCAGTCTCTTTGGTAACTGGGATTACAGGTGTGTGCCCTGTGTCTGGCCAGGGTCTCCTATTATGTCACGGCTGCCGTGTGAGGTATTGCTGCTACAGGCTGAGCTCAAGGTGGCTGTTCTGGGTGAAAGTCCCAGGCCTGTGTATGTATAGGGGTGGGATGGTTCCCTGAAGAAGACCATGCATTGGTGGAGCTCGTGGCTGAGCTAAGTCACGAGGTAGATAGTCTAGGCTGGCGGTGGCAAACCCATGACATATGTGCTACAGCAGGCTGTTTGTTATCATTGAAAGCTCTTAAAGGTTCGCCAGCACTGGTTTAGGTTGACCTATGCATGTCACTCTGCCCCTTCTCAGGGCTGAGAGCTGTCCCCTCTAAATATAGCCCAGTGGGCTGAGCTCAGATTTATTTTAAGCCCAGGTTGGGAGGTGGCCAGGCCTTCCCAGGCTCCCAGAGGAGCCACTGCTGCCTTCGTTCACGCCTGCTATTGGGCACCCTCATCGGCCTTGACTGTCCACCACTTGCCATGCCTGAGGAGACCCAAGAAGGTAGGAGAGGGTGACCATGAGGGAGGGCAAGGTCCCAGTCCTGTGACCTCGTGGGCCACAGAGAGACCTAGCCTCTGTGCCATCAACTTCACTGTCTTTTCTAGTCATCAGTTTTCATGTCCCAGCTCTAGAAGGGGACCTACCCATGTGCATGGAGGCAGAGCCTAGCATATCTGGAACCCCTGTCCACCTCAGGCTATGCTGGTTTGCCCTGCTGTGGACACCATGAAGAATTGGGGGAAGCTCCCCACTTTAGAAGCGGGTCGACTGGGCTGTGACCAAGTGCGTTTGGGCGTCTGGGCAGCTGCTTGGCCAGTTCATTTTTTTTTTTCAGTACTAGGGATTGAACTGAAAGAGGGCGGACCTATATCCTCAGTCCTTTTTTATTTTTGAGACAGGGTCTCAGTAAATTGCTCAGATTGGCCTCAGACTTGTGGTCCTCCTACTTAAACCTCCCAAGCAGCTGAGATTACAGGCATGCCTGGCCTTTACTCCTCCTTCAGGAAGGAAACTAGGAATGGGATTGGGCACTGGGGCACCTGGCCTGGGAACTAAGGAGGCAGGATTTTGTCCTTCCCC
>RJWT010047918.1:0-11221 GCA_004365215.1 Cuniculus paca | reverse complement strand
AGAATGTTCCCCAAAAATATTTATTACACTGACCTCAGCAAATTGGACTCAAAGTTATAAAGTTGTTTTTCATTCTACCTCTGACTCTAAGTCTTCCAGGGAGTATTAAGGTACAAGCAATGTGATTTCTGTTGCTGTCTTCATTTGGCTAGCAGATATTTTAACTAATTTGAAGTGTTAGCAGAGGTTAACACTGGCTAAAATCTAAATGGCTATTGCTTTCTTTAGTATAGTAGTTTCCTAATTTCTTGGAGAAAAATTAAGATAGTCACTGAGCCAAAATAAAAAAAACTCTTTAGATTTATTAGTAAAATAATGTTCAATCAGGATTTTTAACAAGCTTTCAAAATTGTATGTAAGCAGATCCCTGAAAGATGAGATTTGTACTTGATGAACCAAAGACAATACAATACAATACAATACAATACAATACAATACAATACAGCACTATTACTATTTAAAATTGCAGATAATAATTTACTTTCCAAAATATCTCCAGAAAAATAGCAACTATCTTTCTTTCCAAGAAATCTGACTTTATAAAATGGGAAAATGCTCAAATTTCAGGAGAAGTCCAAGTAGGTCATATAATACTAAAAATGACCATTAGTTCATATGTCTAGTCTTTTGAAAGCAGATTCTAATAATTGTCATTAAAATGCTGGCACTAATAATCAAAATTTATTCTATAATAACAGCACTGATGCACGTTTTAAAAGCCATGAAAATGACTTCCTAATCAGAATATATATAGTTCTTTTTAGTCTTACAATGATGTCAAGAAAGTCAACTGGATTTTTTCCCCACCTAGTTGAATTGGGAGGCTAATTTTTTCTTTTTGGCATTTCCCTAACTTCATTGAAAAAATTATTTTTAAACTGGTACATAAGAACATAAAAATTATACATATTAATGGGGCACCATGTACTGTTTCCATACAAGTATGCACTATATAATGCTTAAATCTATTTACCTCCTCCAATATTTATCATTTATTCATGTTGAAAACCTACAAAATTCTTTCTTCTAGCTTTCTGAAGTACTCTAATTTTAATATCAATGGAATGCTACATAATATTCAAGTTGAAGAATGAACACAATCTTTGAACTTGTTGAAGGATTCAATTTGTAGAACAATTTTGGGATTTTTTCCTTATTTAGAGAAATTCTCTAAAGATTAAATTTGAGTCTTAGAATTTCCAAATGTTTGCATATGCATTATTACATTTAATGCCAAGTGTTCAAATAGATGATTAGCACAATTATTCAGGAAACATCTGCTCAGTTTACATATTATTCATATTTCCCACTCTTTAACTTTTTCTTTCTAGCCTGAAATATGATTGTTTTCTTTCCAATTAGTCTTGTATTAGTGACAGGGAGGAAATAAGAAAAAAAAAAGACAGAAAGAAAGAGAAAATCAGACAGATCATATTTTAAACATTTATAGATGTCGTTCTTTTGGAAAAAACTGGTTGAAATTTCTAGTTAAATTAAGGTTCTAGTAAGTACACAGATTAATTTAACCAATATAAAGTTATTTCAATGTTTCTGACCTGTTCAAATATATTTGATCTACCATTCCTAGTTAGTAATATAATTATTGTTTCCTTCATGTAGACCTGCATTGTAGGAATTATTATCCTCATTTTAATGGTGAGAGGACATGAGTGTAGCAAGATGAAGGTGACCTACACAAGCAGAGGCCAGGTTTGGATTTGAGCCACTCGGTCCCACACTGAGGTATCCAGGCCAAGCTTCTAGGGCATCAGAACATGAAAGTGGTATGAACACAGGTGGCCAAGTTGGTTGGGACAGGGCTGACAGTGATGAGGTGCTGGGGATGCTGACGCTGTCAGTGGTCCAGGCACCACACACTGAGAGCCACAGCTTTAAACCGTGGCCGTCTTTACAATTCACAAGGCTGGGAACCGTAATAGAGTAGGGAAATTCTCCTCATACGCTGGTGCCCAGATCCACCATCCCCAGCCCCTGACCCCAGAAATGGTCACCATCAGAGTGGCTGCCTGTGACACCTCACATATATCATATAAATGCTGCATGAATTGGCTTCCATTTTTCCCATATTAGGGAAATGGCAGACTGGTCTAGTGAATCACAGAGCGACCTTTCTGTAGCTATCTTGTAGTAACCTATTTTGCTAAAGTGTTTGATATGCTTTCGTTTCTAAGCCACTGACTTTGTTAAGTGAAACAAAGTGATGTAAGTCAATAAGAGAAATTGTCCCCGAGTCCCTAATCTTTCAAGCAGCCATTTATGTCTCCAGAGAGTGTGAGCCACAGTCATAATTTTGGGTGGCTATTTCTCACTGAATGCACAATATTGCCATCTGCATTGATCTATCCTTCCCCAGCTCTGTAAAGGACACTGATTTGCTCTTATTCCTTAGAAATGAATGACCTTATTTACATCACTCACCTCAAATCGTTTCTTCACCTCTCCTCTTTTAGTTGCAAAATATATGACTTTACATGGGTTTTATCTGTCACTCTGTCAAACAACATCAGAATGCAAATGCTATTTTTTTTTAAGAAAAGCATCCTTCTAGCCCCAAAATTATTTGTAAAACCAAGATAACGTGAACCACATCGTTCTAGGTATGTTAGATCCAACTGGTGAGAAGATAATTGCTGAAAAAAAAATGGATTACTGACAGTTCAAAAATGTTTAACATCATGGTCTTACCTATGCACACTAGATCCATAAAACCATACATTCCATAGCAGATTTGAAAAAGGATGTCCTTCCTCTGCCACACTGCATAGGGGCTGAAGGCTGACCAGAGGAGCCAAGTCACACTCGCTATTAAGAACAGGGATCCTAGGATTACAGCAATCATCTGAACTTTCTCAACCAGTGTTATAGAAATGCTTTGCCACTAAAAGAAAAACAGAGGCATGTAAGGAAAAGGTGCTATGTATAATTTAAAAAGAAAAAAAAAACATTTTCAGCCCCGTGATTCTCTCCATAATGCCAGACCCCTTGCAATTTGATCAGACCCCAAATGAATATTACTACTTCATGCAAGCTATAAAAGGTAGACAAGCAGATAAAGATTCATGAATTGCCTTAAATTCATTATTTGCAGTGATTCACTGTTCTGCAAGTTTAATCTAGTTTTATTCCAGATAATACTAAGTGTGAATGGCTGAGGAATATTTAGTACTGGAGAATCACATTATTATCTTTCATGCATGCATGAAATTAAATACAATTAAATACAATTTTGTTCTTAATCCATTTGATTTCTAAAAAAGGGGAAAGTTGTCTCTTGTTTTAGTAGAAAAATGTAGAACCAGAAAACAAAATAAGTTATATATGAATATCACTAAGATATTTATTTAAGGTAACAAACACTAGAATAACCATAAGAAAACTATAAAATTGTACATTATCTATTATTGGTACATTTCATATACTAAAATGTTACTAGTTTTTTATTATATAATCAATAATCTACAAAGTACTTTTGTCAAGATTTAGAATTTGTACACAATTGTATTATCTTAGAAACTCATGAATACATTGGCACACACTATTCAAAGAAGAAAATCATTTGGTATACTAATATGCCAGGGCTTTTATACTACAAATGATCAAAAGTCCTTTGAGATGCTATCAAACTGAAGAGGATTAACCATGTTCTCACTTTCTTCTGCTTAAAACAGAACACCACCAGAATTGTCATGGTTTTCCGGTAAGCAATGAAATGCAGAGCGCCCCACACAACCCCATTCTGTGAGAAAGAGTTCTAGCTGCAACATAGTACGCACCAAAAAAATTCCTGAACAGTTTTAAACGCCCTTTGGAAGATTAACTTTACCACTCAGTGTCTAACAGATGAATCTGAAGTTTCCTTAAACTCTTACTTACCTTAAGTATATTTATCCTTAACTATAATTTCTCTCTCAGCTTCATTGTCTGTCTCTCTCTCTCTTTCTCCTCTTCTTCCTTCTCTCTAACATACATGCACCCCATAAATACATACACTACTTAAAATATTTTAAATCCAGATTTGATAATCTGCATCATTCTTGAATACTCACATACATTCTTAAATTCTACATTTGTTACAGAGTAAACCCAACATACATTTGAAATATTTCTTCCACTAAAGTCATTTAACTTTTTACTGTCAAAAATGGAAACAAACAATAATAGTTGTTTTCATTTTAGTGTGAACATTCATTTTTTGAAAAATAGTTCTTGTTTTCACAAATCCGCATAAACTAGTTGACATTATTTTACCATTATAAGTGGATCAGTATATTTCAAAATATTTTTGAAGAGTATTTTTCCTTAGTTTTCTGATGTATTTCTTAATAAATTTATTGCAAATTGTTAGGCATTTGAATTGTAAAGCATTTTAAATATGGGGGTTACCAAGCAAATGTGAGGTGTCAATGTCCCTTTGGTTTTCATGTTCATTAAAACATGCTGCAAGTACAACACGGTAAGCAAAATAAAAACTATCTGTAGCTGGCATCCATTCTAGAAGAATTCTACCACATCTATGTGCATTATCGATTCACTGATCTATGTGCTTTATTAATGTATTAATCACATCAGAGAGATGGCAACATCACATAATTTTAAATCTATGAGATGAAGGGGTGTGTGTGTGCATGTGTGTGTGTGTGTGTGTGTGTGTGTGTGTAGATTTCCACATGGAGGTCCACATGCTCAAACACATATGCCTGAATCCTGGGAGTCCTCAGGTAATCAATCAAAAGTGAGTGAAGAGGACTCACCAAGGGTGGCCTTCACTGTGATCTACTTTCCTCCACCCATAATCTTTATGATGTCCCAGGTTCATTACACAACTTTAGGGGAGTTGAATTCGAACAGCTCAGTTTGTACGATTCATTCTGCTTAGCTTCCTTTAGACACACAAATTAACTGATTTGAGCCTATCTGCATGACAGCTCTTAGTAGAGTGTTCTTTAGTCCTACTAGATGCTCAGGATTGCAAGGACCATGGTGATGGATGGAGGTGGCTCTGGAGTTTCCTAGGACACAGGAAATAGGCCACACAGAGTTGGAGGTGTCAGTCCCCTCAACTTCCTGTACTGCATGCTTCTATCCAGGCAGTGGAGCGCTGCATCACAGGGAAGGCAAACGAGGGAGGGAACGGTTACCAGTAGTAAGAAACACAGAAGCATTGCATTTGTCTTGGTGAGATCAAATTGAAAATGCTTTAAAATTCAAATGCTTGGCAGCCTGGAACCAATGTGTTTAAAATCATATGGAGAACCTAGGAAAAAAGAACAACTCTTTATTACAGTGTCCTGGAAGTTTATTGCCATAGAAATTATCTCTTGTGATGGAAATTAGAAGTAATTTCAGATGTTTAAAGCTTATTTTCGAAGATGAATAAATAGTACATAATCTACAATGAATCCCCTGGAGTTTTTGGTTGTGTATCACTCTGATAATAATAGAAATCATGTCTGATAGTGAAAATATCCAAATCTGTTAAAAGTAAATAGATACTCTTTATATACTGATGAACTTTAAAATTAACTTCATTTCACTGAATAGTTAGTGAGGACGAACATTATTGAAACCAAAGTTATTGAATCCAATTATGAAGATAAGCATTTTTCCCTTTGGACACTGATGTCTTGGTAATTTCTTTGCCCACTGCATACCACTCTTTTGTATTTCTACCATTATGTACAAAAGGAGGGATTGCTCCCATTCTTCCCCGAGGAAAAATAACTCTGCCTTATTCAGGCTGATAGGAACCTCAGCCTGCATCCCGGCCCTCAGAAGGCAGAAATTATCTAGGGGTTTGGCCTCCAGAAGCTGTTAATGGACTAGTAGCTTGGACAATGAAAGTACATGAGTCTCTTGGGGCTTCTCTCTCGTGGTATCCAAGAACTAGATTTAAGTTTGGAAGATATTTTCACCAAATTTTTCAGTGGCTGAACAACATACTTTTCCTCTACAGAGATACATCACAGTGTGTATGTGTGTGTGTGCGTGTGTATTTTCATTTAATTTTTTGCCAAGTTTGGGTAAGAGAGTATATAAGAATAATCAGATTGATTCTAAATAATGACTGTTACTTTATTTCCATGATATTTGAATATATGTGGCTCATGTATTACTGAAAAGCTGTTTACTTCAAGACAATAAACCATGACACCTGTCATTCCTAGCCAAAGTGGGACCAGCAAGCCCCTCTTTTGAAAGTTCACCCTCATTTAATGCACTCAATGAAGTAAATGAACGACAGTATTTAAATTTAATAGTAATTTAATACATATGCATGCATATATATGTGATATTATTTATGTATGTCTATATTCAATACATGCCAGGAATTTTTTTCTAGGAAGTTGTATGTACTAACTCCTTTAATCTCCACAACAAGCCTACTGGGGAAATTTTATCCATACTTTAGAAATAAGTAAACTGAAGCAGAGAGAGGCTAACCAATATGTTCAGAACAGGAACTGAGATGCGAGCCTGGAAAGAAGGTATCCTAGGCTTATGCTCTTAACACTTCTGTTCAACTGTATGAGAGAGCCATTGGGCTATGAAAATGACTGTGTATGTTCCCATCCGTGCAGCACCATGACATTCTGGGGATGAAGGCTCCAAGCCTGTCTTCAGTGGCCACTGTCTGGTGTCTAGCTGGCCTCACAGCTGCATGGCGCTGCCAGCTCCCTGGTGGCATGCTGGCATCTGTGTTCCCAATGTAAGGAGGGCTGCACCCTAGGCTCGGTGGAGAAGGCTATGTCTGGGTCAGCATGCACCCTCAGTACCCAGCACAAACTTGTCACAGAAGGGTCCAAGAAAATGATGGAAGACACTAAGACAGAGCGGGTTGGGGAAGATCCACACAAATTCAGCTTCATTTGTTTGTGTTTTATTCTCCTACATGCCACATACTCAATGCTTGGTCGCTCTAAATGCCTTCCTTTCTCTTCCTTGACATGCAATCCCCTTCTTTTCTCCTGACAAGTGTCTCTTTTCCATTCATCCCTAGCTGTCATACTGCTTCTTTGAAAAAAGCGTCCTTTCCCTCCCCTCTGCTTTTTGTTCCTTTCCCCCAAATCCACCACTCATCACCTTCTCAGTTCAATCTCACAGATCCGTTTATCTCCCCATGGCTACAGACTGCAGGCTTCACGGTGGCAGAAGCTGAATCGTGGTCCTCCTTGTGTTTACCACAGCTGAACACACCCAGCAAAGTCCTGAAATGCAGAGATTCTCATTCGTTCCTATCACCCATCTGACTGCCAGATGCCCACACTCTGGGACTCCATCCCATCCCTGGCACACAGAAGTCCTGCTTTGGCCAAACTATCAAGGAAGCTAAAAGGGAGAGTTCAAACCCAGACCTCTTCTTCCAAAGCCTAAGTCTTTCTAAAACATCCTTGTCTGCCTAGCCGATCTTCGCTCTCACCCTTCTCTGCCTGCTTAAACAGACACATCCTGTATCTGAAAGGAAAAGCAAAATGGGCACAATTATACCTGTCTAAGAAATGGTGGTGGTGGTGGTGGTGGTGGTGGTGGGAATGGAAAAAAATCCACCTGTGAAGAACTTAGCAGGGTGTCAATAAATCTAATCTGTACCTTTCTAAGTGGTGTCTCTAAATTCTCCTCCAGTCTGGAAATTGTAACTTGTTAAATGAATGCTAACATGTAGAAGACAATCTCAAAGAGTTATATCTCTTTCATTTTAATGAAAGTTTGGAAACTAAGTCAACTCACATCAAAAAAATATTTATTATTCTTTTTATTCACCACTGTTGAAGAAGCACCAAGTTAAGCCCACCAGTTCCAAAAAGATAGAGACAGCTCCATGGCCAGAATTGATGTATTAGAAGAGGTACTTCTCTTGGGAAATCAGATAAGCAATTGCCCTGATAATTACTATGGGTTGCTCAGAAACAACAACAAATATTGCTGCTGTGGCAAAACAAAAATGTTGTCTAACAGGGGTTTAATATTGCCATCAGAGAAGAAAGGATGCAATAAAAAGTGAGGGATATTCTTTAAAGAAATGACACAAGGCCAAGCCAATGTAAGACTCAAAGTTCTCCCTTGTATCAACCACTTCGAGACAGTAGGATAAGCCTTTGAGAAAGACCTACACACCATCAGGTCTCAAAGAAGCTATTTAGAAGATGAACCTGTCATTTTGTTGTCTGAAAGAGTTAAGGCACCTTCTCAATTTAGAACCCAATTTCCTCCCAGAAAATAACACATGCTCGGAGGAAACCAGGCTGAACTCAGAGACAGCAGATCTGTTCGGCATGCATTAAGGCATCCGATCCAAAGTACTGCTTCATCTTTGTTTTTACAAGGCTGGCCAGGTATGAATCATAAGTTAATACATTTGTAATACCGTGATTTATACTGTGCAGTATGACAGGTGAGATTACTCACCAGGGTCACAAGAGAGAACACCTGCTCTGAAGGCGTATCTTCTTCAGAAAAATAAATTGACATAAAATCCATTTTTGCCTATTTCTATATGCTTTTTAAATTGTATCCCTAAAGTTGATGTTGGAAACACTGGCAGAAACATCTCAATATGGAATCAAATCAACGCAAAGGTACAACACCTCATTAATTATATACCCATTCTTAGTAGAGTTGTGTCTATCAAGGCTACATCATAAAAGTGATCTAATGGTTTGGTATGAATCTTTTCTGCTGGAAAAGCAACTTCATGAACTCATGAGAGCTGAGAGAAAATCATGCAAAAGGAATTTGCTTTGCCTGAGAAAGATGAAATCTAGACAACCCCAAGAAAATAATTAGAAAACACAGGACCATTTCTTTGAACAACTTAATAGCAATTGATTAAATGAAAGATGAGATACACTGACTCGCCCTAAATATGAAAAGAGCAGTAAAAAAATACACTACAAATAGCTTCATACCATTTAATTCAACAGTATAGAAGAAATAGGTAATTTCCATGACAAACTTAATCAAAACTGACTTGAGAAGAAATGGAGTGTATGAGTAGCTCTATAAACTGAATATGTGAATAACAGCCTTTGACAAATAAACTAGCAGACACCTGCAGGACCAGATGATTTCACCGTATGTTAGCATTTAAACAAAGTATAGTATCAATCTTATATAAACTCTGTCAGAAAATAAAAGGGGACAGCATTTCCCAACTCATTTATGTCAATCAATGTAATCAACTACATTGACAAATTAAAAAAAGAATAAAGAGATTTTCTCAACAGATGCAGTAAAATTATTTGACATTCCCTCACCCACAATGAAAACTGGGAAGAAAAAACTTCTTAACCCAAAAAAAGCACCTATGAAACACTTAGGGCCAGGGGTATAGCTCAGTGGCAGGGCACCTGCCTGGCGCGTGCAAGGTGCTGAGTTCAATTCCCAGTTTAAAAAAAAAACCACACTTATTGCCAGACTCATACTTAATTGTGGAAAAAAAGGTTTTCTTTCTTCAGTCAAGAACTATTTAAGGTATTCATGTTTATTATGTCTATTCAGGTTTAGAATGAATGTCCTGGTCTATGCAATACAGCAAGAGAAAGAAACAGTAAGACATAAAGACTGTAAAGGAGGAATATAAAATGGTATCTATCTGTGGATGGTATTCATATTTGTACACAAATCCTAAGGACTCTATAAGAAAAGCTAGTAGAATTAGTAAATTAAATTAGGAAACCCTCAAAATATAAGAATCACAGACAAAGACAAATATCTATTATATTTTAATACAACACAAAATTAGAAAAATTGCAAAAACAACACTCCTGAAAACACTAAAAGTTATAAATTATTTAAGACTGAATTTATAAAAAAGATATATGCAAGGTATTCCTAAATAAACAATCAAAGAAGACTCAAATAAATAAATTATAGATTTGAAGATGCACTATAGTTCAGGCAATTATTTGCCCCAATTTTAACTTTTAAACCTAAAATAGAAGTACCTCACAGTATCAGAGGAACAAAGTTTTCTTGTTTCTGTTTCCATTTTTTAAAAAGAGACCATTCTTTAAAAATGATCAGCAGCCAGGTGATATTCATCAAATTTTATCTCATACAGATAAAAAATGAAAAAAAAAACCTTCCAATTTCTGCAAGAGTCAAAAGAAAATCCTTCGAACCCACTGTCTTACGTGAGACCACATCACTGCCACTCCCTCAGCTACTGGAAATGCACATCCTCTGAGAGACTGTCTTGAATGTAAACCCTCAACTTATCTAATGAAAATGCCTGGAGCTAGACCATATGACCACAGGAAAGGGAAAAGCAGGGCGGGCAGCTTCTCAGGTGTACTATGCAATGCTGAGAGGATTTCATTTTATTGGACACAACGTAGAACACCAATAAAAATTTTGCTTCCAAGCGATCAGAAGTCCCAGGAGACTTGCCAGACCGTGACCGGAAACTATGGCGATGTCCTTGATACAGTGTGTGGCTGAGGAAGAAGTGTCGGCATTGGGGTCAGGGTCATGCTGGGGTTCTTGAGATGTGGGTCTGGTACCGTGGGCCTGAGTCCTAGAGTCATAACTTAGGAAATAAATAGGTAGGGCTGCCCATCAGCGCCAGGGTCAGGAAAGAGAAAGTCCTAAACTCATCAGGATGATGGATCTGGCTCAAGGCCACATGAGAAACAATGGGACCTAGAATACCAAGTCAGAACTGGAGTGATCTGATAAACTGGGAAAGTTCCAAAATTTAAATCTAAGAAAAGGGGGAATCAGTACAAAGTGAAGGTTTGGTTATTAAATGAGAATCGAGACAAGCGGAACGCAGGAACTTCAAGTGAGGAGGGTGCTCATGGGAGAATCACCTGTGAAAATCCAGAGGCCAGGAAACTCATCCCAAGAGTGAGACGAGCCCTTCAGAGAAACGTCTTCCCAGAAAAATCTAATTAAATCTGTCCTTCTTGACACCAAGTCTTTGGGAATAGGAGAGTAAAACCCGTAGCCATTCCCATCTGGCTGTCTCCAGATGCACAGGAAGAAGACATAGTAAAACAACAGCAGTATAAAAAATTTTCTTATAAGGAATAAGAATGGTTTAGTTGGAAGATTGTGTCTGGAAAAAAGTCCCTGGAATGACTGCATATTAACACGAAAAACCACTATTTGAAAGACCAACAAGCTTTACTTTAACAACTACAGGAAGCCACATAAAGAATGCCACAGATTCTGTGTCTCCCTTGAGAAAAAGTATGTTTAT
>RJWT010047917.1:0-11223 GCA_004365215.1 Cuniculus paca | reverse complement strand
TGTTGGGTGGAAAACTCTGTAGACATCTACCAGGTCCATTTGTTCACAGGTTTGATTCAGTTCTGTTATTTCTTTGCTGATTTTCTATCTAGTTGATCTGTGTCTTTGAGTCAAGGGTGTGTTAAGGTCTCCTGTTATAATTGTGTTATTGCTTATTTGATGTTTCATTTCTATTAATCTTTGTTTTATATATTTGGGTGCTCCCATATTTGGTGCATATATATTTAAGATTGTTATTTCTTCCTCTTGGAGTTTTCCCCTAACCAGTATGTAGTGACCTTCTTTATCTCTTGTGACCATTATTTGTTTGAAGTTTACATCATCTGCAAACAGAATAGTTACCCCTGCTTTTTTCTGGGTTCCTGTTGCATGGAGTATTGTTTTCCATCCTTTGACTTTCCTGACTGTTCTTTTTAAAGATTTTTTTTTTTTGGCTGTTCTGGTCCCCTAAGATTTCCATATGAATTTTAAGATCAGATTACAAATTTCTGTGGAAGTGCCTGATGAAATTTTGATTTGAGCATGTTGAATTTCTACCTCAATTTGGGAAGTAGTGTAATTTTACAATGTTAAGTCTTCCAATCCATGAATATGGAGTGTCTTTCTATTCATGAATGCTTTTCATTTGTTAGGGCTTCTTAATTTTTTTAAGCTATGTTTCATAATTTTCAATGTTGCTAAATTTACTCCTAAGCATTTCATTCTTTTTTGATGCTATTTGAAATGAAATTGCTTTCTCAATTTCATTTTCTGCATTATTTACTGCTAATGTATGCAACTGACTTTTGTAGACTAATCTTGTATCTTGCAACCTTGAAGAACTTGTTCATGAGTTCTATTTTAAAAATGGGTCCCTCAGAGTTTTCAAGATATAGTCTTACTTTTTCCTTCCCAATGTGGATTTTTTCCCTTGTCTAATTGCCCTGGCTATCACATCCAGCACAATGATGAATAGAAGTCTTGACTGCAGACATTATTTTTTACACAAATATTAGGGGGGAAGCATTTAGTCTTTCACTGTTAAGTAAATGGTTGTGGCTTTTTCACTTTGCCTTTCACCAGGTTGATAGTTACTTTCTAGTCCTAGTTTATGGAGCACTTAAAAAATGATGGAAAAGCATTGTATTTTATGAAATACTTTCTTGAATTTATTGAGAAAATTATATGGGGTTTTGTACTATTAAATTAAGTATTAATATTTTTTGGTGTGTGAATTGAACCCAGGGCTTTGTACATGCTAGGCAGTTGCCCCACCATTGAGCTACATCCCCAGCTCCAATATTTTTGATTGTTAAAAGTAAAAATTTGGAAATTATGTGACTTACAAAAGGATCTCACATCCCTAGATCATTTATTTTCTAAATTTCTGTGAAGTAACAAAAAATCTTTACCAGGATTTATCAAATGTTTTAAATTATACACTTTCACTCTATTTAATCAATACTCTTGGAAATGGTTGGGAAACTATAAAAATTGCTAATACCAATGCACTTTTGTCAGTAAAAGATTTGATAAAATGCTTTAAATACTTTTTTTGTCAAAGTCTTGGTACTGCACAGAGAATTCATTCAACATTTGAAAAATGGCTGCCATGTGATTTAAGCAGTAAAACCAGTCCTAAGTGTAAAATTCATCTAACAAATTTATTTTCTTTCAGGAAAATTTGTTTTCATTTTTAAATTAACAGCAACAACATGTTAATATATGGCCACCTGGCAACAATCATTTCTGAAGCAATAATCACTAGACATGAGTTACTTTTTTAAAATGTGAGTTTAATGCTCAATAATATTTACAATTTAATAGCTACTATTTATGCTGTATGAATATCAGGGTTCAGTTTTTGGCAATTAAACATTTAATAATAAAATAGCATCAATTAAAAATAATGCTTAAAACAGGATATGAAAAATAAATTTGTCTCTTTTCTTGGCAGTTGTTCCCTCAGAGGTATGTTTATATACAGTTTCAATCCTAAACTATAGTCAATTCAAATAAAAAGTTTGAAAATCTATTCCAAGTTATATTTCTCAATCATTTTTGTATACCATAATCTTACCAGTAATATAATTTTCTTCTCTTTTTTATTTTATGGAAAAAAGATAAAACAGAATTTCATAACACAATAATAGAAGAATAACAAGAGTTAATACATTGCATATTGTCATCTTCAAAGTTGTTACTCAGAGCACAAGATATGCACATAAAATTCTCCCATTGATAATAACATGAATCTTCCTTTTCAATGAACTAAGAGATGCTAATATTATAGCTAACTTGCATTTTTCTCCCTTTTTCCTTGTTTCCTTTTCCCTTTCCCCTATCCTGATTCCTTTTCCTTTTAAACAATTTCTTCCCATTTCACAATATCTATTGTACATTTTAGACCTATAATTTTATTTTCTGTTTTAATAAACAAATTATTTATTATGCATCAATTAATCTGTTAGGTATATTCCTCATCTGTTGCAATTTTACAATCTAAATAATGCTATTAATTCAAGCACCTTAAGGAATAAAAAAATTTCTGCTATAATGTGATACATAAGTTCCTGAAAACCTTGCATATGGTAAAAGTTACACACTAAAATAATAGGGCCAATGGGAAAGACAGCTTTGAAGCATAACTCTCAACACTTAGGCAACTTTTAAAGCAGGACATCCATGAAAACAGTAACTGGCCCTCGGAAGATAATTTGGGCTGTCCAGGTAGGGTGCTATAAGAGATATAAAAATGTATGACTAAAAAAAAGGGGGATGGAAATATTGGCAACCGTTTTATGAAAGTAAGCTGGTCCCAGATAGAAGTAGAACTTGGGTCAGTGGGGCTGTGGCTGCAGTAGTGGTGGGCTTAGGTCACAGTATAATTTTGTGCAAACTAAGAACTACAAAAGCCTGGGGGATATTTCTCAACAGAGGGGATCCTCAAAAGGAGTTTGTTTGAAAATGCCTTAAAATACAGCATGGCCAATACCACAACAGAGCTGAGGGATTTTTCTTTTTAATGAAGGTTATAATTTTTCTCCCACTATTACAAGTTCTCTTCCCTAGAAGAAATTGAACCTGTGCACTGTTTATGTCAAGTTTGCTTATTGTGTATTTTGAATGTTCTTTTTCGTCATTTTATTAGTACATGTTTTCAGTCCATGATATTTACATTCATCTGATGGAGTAGGTACATGCATTTCACATAACTTGATTCTTTTTATTCCTCTTCTCCTTCCTATCCAACTCCCCCTTCCCCATTTTCATTGTTATTATTCTTTAGTTTACACTTGTGACATATAATATTTACATTCATTGTGGGTAGTTGGTACATATACGTGACCCATCTTAATTTTTTTATTCTCTTTCCTTCTTCCCCTCTTCCCCTTCCCTCACCCTTGGTCTCTTGGTCCCCTAAAAGATCAATCTTTCTGTTTCCTTTTATCGCTCTTTTATTTTGCTCTTTGTTTTTCTATAGCACAGCTAATTTTGCATGTGTATACTTGACTTATTAATTACTAAGAGAGGTGTACTGTGGATTAACTTCTCTTTTCACTTACATCAATTTTTATTTCATGTGTTTCCTGTTTCCTTTACTTTTTCAGTAGTTTTTTCTCTTTCTATTTGATGTATGCTTTCAATAAAAAGCATGTAAAGAAAGAGCTTTTGTTTTTGCTGAAAATCTGATGATCTTTGTTTTTTAACTGGGGTGTTTGCATTAATTGTAATAACTTCACTGTTTGAATTTACTTCTACCATTTTGTGTCTTCTAATTCTCTGCTATTTATTTCTCTTCCTCTCCTTTTTTGTTTTGAATCAAGTAGTTCCATTTTTAGCCTTTCTCCTATGTTAGGAAATTATCGAGTATTTCTAACACTTTATTAATTGCTAAAGAACTTTCAGTTTGCATATTTTTATCTACTTGCTATTTTTGTATACTACTTTAGTTTTCTTTAGTTTTTAAAAAACTCAATAAATTGAAATACTATTTTTAGCATCATATTAAGTCAGATTGTTTAGATTTTATTAGTTGTATGAAAATTTCTTTGCTTAATACTGTTTCTTGTATCTGTGGCTTCCTAGAATTATTTACTATTATTTCCATCTTTAGAAGTACAACTTTCAGAAATTTCTTTAGTTTTGTTGGTAGAAAACTCATTCGCCTGAAAATGTTTTTATATGGTTTTGCTGGATATAAATACTCAGATTCATAGTTGTTCTCTTTCAGTTTTTGAAAATATATTCTATTGTCTTCCAGCTTCCATTGTCACAGATTGCTTTGAGAAGCCTGTCCCTTTCTTTGTCAATAACATGCCTGATTTTAAGACCTCAGCTGAGCATGGTGGTGCTGCCTGTTACCTGAGCACTCGGGAGCAAGTGAACTGAAAATTTGAGGCCAACCTGGCCTACATAGTGAGTTCAAGGCCTGGACTACACAGCAAAAACAAGCAGACAAGCAGAATCTTTTCTTTTTCTTTGATTTTCTGTGATTTTACTACAATATACCTAGGCATGAATTTTCTTCAATGAATTTAATACATAATTTTGCATTAAATTAATTAATTAATTAATTAATTTTGGTATCTGGGATTGAACTCACAACTTTGCACTTGCCAGGCAGGTACTTATGCTGCTGCGCTAAATGCCTGGCCCCTGCATTTAATTTTAATGATTTCTTATTTGCTAAGTAAGCATTGATATCTTTCATTCTAAAGATGTGTGTTTATAGTCAAATTTGAACAGTTCTCAGCTAATATTTTATGAATTTTTAAATGAGTCCTGTATTTTCTTCCTTACTTTTCCATCCTGCTATTCAAAGTGTGGTCTGCGAACTACCAATAATTCATTGATCTGCAATTTTTTAGAAGTGCAGAATCTCAGATCCTATCCCAGACTACTAAATTAGTGTCTTGGTTACTTTTTTCTTGTTGCTGAGACAAAATACCTGATGCCCAATATGAAGGAAGAAAAGGTTTATTTCTTAAAGTTCTTGGAGGTTTCAGGCCATACTCAGCTGGCTCCAAAGCAGGGTGGCATGGCTGAGGAGCAGCTGTTCATGGCATCCACATGTGACAAGAGCAAACAGGGCAAAAGAGGAGACAAAACATGTCTTCTTCCCTCCCTTATATTGCATGCTGGCTCCACCCCTGGGAGGATGCAGCACTCACACTGCCAACCTCAGCACTATACAACAAACTAATCAAAAATGCTAGATTCAGCCACCTCCATGACTGCATGAGGCTTGGGGCACCACTTAGACACAAACCATAACAATCAGTGTCTTCACTTAAACAATATCTCCAGTAGATTCTATGAACATTAAATTTTGACAAGCACTGTCAGACCTTCTTATGCTAGCCTCCATATTTCTTAACCTTTTATATTTTACACCTTTTTTGTGGTTCATTATGTATAAATTCTTTAGAATTTTTAGTACACGACTGTTCTCTCTAGCTTGTGTTTAATCTGGTGTGCTCATGTTTAATCATGAATCTCCAATTTGGATTATATTTTTAAAGTTTAAAAGTTGAAATTTTGATTTCCAAGCCTGCCTGCAATGTTTTTTACAAAATTTCAAACTTGTACATTCCATAAACATTTTAAAACAATTTATATTTTATATCTGATAGTTCCAACACCTATATTAACTCTATATATGATTAAAATTTTATAGTTTTATTAATTAATTCTCTGTCATATTGGCTTTTGATCATATTGTTTTCTCCACTTCATTTTAATCTCATTTTTAAATGATTTTCAAGTGTGAGCCCATACTCCTCTGGAAATTCTTTGAAGACTAGATCATATTGAATTCTTTCAGAGTTAATTTGTATTTAGTTCTTATATGTGATGCATGGCATTACCAACCTGGGACTACTTTAAACTGAATTTTCAACATGGATTTTTTCTTTTCCTAGCCATATGAATACTATAAATTCTGGTGCCAGACTCAATTGGCGAATAGTTTATGGATATAAATTCTCAGAGGATATGCCTTTCCCTTCTTGATTCATAACTAAGAATCAGGTTTTTTGACTCTTTATCTCTGTGGGGCTATTGTTTCTTCTTTTTTTAGGCATATTTTCTTTTGGGATGCAGGGCTTATCAGGAATTCTTCATCTGGCATCTCACCTTCCCCAGGATATCAACTTTGTTGCTTATGACTCATTGAAAGCCAAGTTCTAGGCTATCAGAGATCAGTTTGTCCCTGGGGGCAGCTGTCAGCTTTAGTGTTATTTTGCTGGATTTTTATTTTAAATAACTTTTGACAATGAATGATTTTGTTTACTCTCTTGCTAGCTCAGCTGCTAAGCATTATTAAGTATCTTTTATGAGAAAAGTTTTCTGTAATGCTTAGGTGATTATGTTACCATAAAGATAAGTTTTGGGGAGTTTAAAAAATTCTTTTTTAACATATAAAGGAAAAGCAATATGATTGTAGACTTGAATTACTTCGGAATTTTCTTTTCTTAAGATTTAAATTTATAAGGGGACTTTAATTTCTCTCTAGAAACCTCATAGTGAGTGAGTTTAAATTTATACATAAGGTATATAGTATGTTATCATTGGAATGTTTTTGTGATGCTATTTTTGCTTTTTCCAGAACTGTTGAGCTTTTGGGTAATGTGAATCAACTCACTTGTAGTGGAAAATGGAGTAAGTAGTGAATTTGAATAGGAAGATAGAATAGGTAGTGGTTAAAGAGTGTTGCTGGGATAGATTTAAATGATGAACTCTTAAGGCCTATTTTAGAGCCTTTTGGGGGCAAAATTGTCAAAGTAGCATTTATTATTAATAGAGATGATAGCATGCTCTCCACTTGCTTTATTCCTTTATCTCTCTCACTACATTCTCAGCTCTGGTAGAGTGATTTATAGTATTTAGTTTTTTCAAACACCAATAATGAACAATTGAAATTATTAAGGACAAATGAGCAAGAATGGAACAACTCACTGTTTAGTGCTGTTTTTCTCCTTTATCTGATTTGCCAAGTAAGAAAGATTTAATGGAGTAACTAAGATTGTTGAAAAGAAAAACTGATGCCATTTCTCTGACCAGGTGGAATGAGAAGGTCTTTATTACTTACAGTATAGAAGAGGTGAACCACTTTGGAATTTGATTGCCTTTCCTGGAATCCTCTTTCTGCATGCTGCTGGACAAGTTACTTGGTCATAGTGACAATACAGTGAGGGTTGTTATTACACTTATTGCTTGTACCTGGGAAATAAAGGTGAGATAATGTCTACAAGGCACTCATTTAGCATTTGATAAGTGAGAGTGCAATAAAGACTTCTATAATTCCTGTGCATCAACTGTCATCATGTAAGCCCCATCACAAATCCAAAAGGATGGACAAACAGGTATTTACACAAACCATAGGTGTTATAGTTTATGTTTGATGGCCCCTCAAGCCTCATGTAGTCATGGAGGTGGCTGAATCTAGCAGCTGAATCTAGAATTTGTCTAGCGCTGAGATTGGCAGTGTAAATGCTGTACCTGCCCAGGGACAAGGAGCTGTCATACAATATAAGGGAGGGAAGGAGGCATGCTTTTTCTACCTTTTTTCTCTGTTGACTTTTGTCTCTTGTGGCCCCCATGAACGGTTGCCCTTTAGCCATGCCACCTTGCCTTGGAGCCAGCTGAGTATGGATTGAAACCTCCAAAAACTGTAAACTAAATAAACCTTTCCTTCCTTCATTTTGGGCATCAGGTATTTTGTCTCGGCAACAAGAGAAAAGTAACCAAACAACAGGGTTTGTGTGGTGTATTCCAAACATATGATCTTCCTATGTGTATGTGTGTATTAAGAAATGACTCAGACTTGAGATGTATCCATTTACCTAGAAATGTCTCAACTTTATCTTTTATAGTAGAGCAGTACTCCATTGTATATATATATTATTATTTATATTTACTATTATTTATGTTTACTATTATTTATGTTTACTATTATATATACTATTATATATATTTACTATATATATTTACTATTATTTATATTTGTGAAGATCCATACAGTTCTGAAAGTTAAAGTTTGCTCTTCTTTAATATACCGCAGGCTCAAACTATTTATGATCTATGGATGAGATCTCTGTCTTGTCTGTTTCTATAGTTTGGAAATGTACAATGGGGCAGGAAAGATTTTGCAAAAGTGAGAGAAGAGGAATAAGGCCTGAAAAGGAGATTCCCGATGGACCAGTTCCATGATACTATTTGAATATCACTAAGCTACCTCTAGATTTTGCCCTTTACCTATATTATATTCATAATTATATAAGCTTATGGTCTCTGAAGTTTTTAAAGTGGTCTGTGTGAAATAACAAGTACAGTACTTACATTTAGCTTTAGTTTCAATCATTACAATTTTAAATCTAGTGTACTTTAATGTGTAATATGCATAGATGTGTTCTATAAATACACTGTAAGAACTTTCACTTTTTTGCTGATGGGCTGATGGAGATTCCTGGTAGAGGTTGTATTTGCAGATTTAAGTACTTCTAGCTTCAGCATATTGTGAATAACACACAAACTGATTCATAGTAATGAACTTTCCCAAAGTTTATATATCACTTATATCCAACAATAGGTGAATTTCTATTATTTAAATATTTTAGTTTTGTAGTTTATAAAACCATGACTGGAACATGTCTTAACTTTACGCTGGAAATATTGAATAAAATATGAGTACAAATGAGATAGGATTAAATCTCTTCAGAAACATTAGTCAGTGTTGAGTTTCTAAGGCAGAATTATAGCATTTGGCTTGTTAAGACTTGGTCCCTCAAATAAGTATACCAATATGGAATGACATGTGTTTCCAAGAGGTTTGAATAGAGCTTTCAAATGTGTCATCATCTAATTCAGAAATAGCCTTTCATTTTTAAGATTACCTTGGCTCTCAAAATACAAAAGAGTGCTTCTTACAGGCAGGTTTTAAGTCAGAAAGTAAGGCCCCAAGGGAATCTAGAGGTGACATCCTGTGGAGGGAAAAGGCAAAAATTAGGACTGAGAGGAAATCTAGTTATGAAAGAAAAAAAAATTCGAGGTTCAACTTTTCCTTTCTCCCTCTGAAATGGAGCGAATATATGTAAGAGAGTTCAAGATGGCCCCTGGATTAGTTTCCTAGGACTTCCATAACAAAAAATGGCAAACTACTGCTTAACATAACAGAAATTTGTTCCCTTACAGTTCTGGAGGCTGAAAGTTCAAGACTAAAGGGTTAGCAGACCTATGCCTTCCCCTGAACACAGAGGGAGGTATGCTTGCTTGCTTGCAGCTTATGGTAGCCCCTGATGCTCCTTGGCATACAACAGCAATGCCCTAATCCCTGCAGCTAGTTTCCTGAGGCCAGCCTCCTTCCTTGAGTCTCTGCTCAAATTTCTCTCTTCTTATAAGTGGCTGTTCATTTTATGTTGGAGCCCACCCTACTCCAATATGAAGTCATTTTAACTAATTACATCTATAACAACCCTATAAAGACATACGATAGCCAAATAAGGACACATTTTGAAGTAATAGGAGTTAAAAATTCCACGTGTTTTGGAAAACAAATTCAACCCATAGTAGCTGCTGAGTGGTCTGAAATTTCTTAGGAGAGAGATGGAGTGATCTAGCAGTGACTGAATTTTAGTGCTGTGAGTGGGAACTAAGAGAATGGAAGGTGATGATTTTCTTAGACATTCTCAGCCAAGACAGGAACTTGAAGACCTGGACAAGTATTGAGGAGTAGCAGGGAAAACAAGACTTGCCAACATCTTACATTAACTTACATGTAAATCGTAGACTGGGTATTTTGTTGATTAACTTTGCAGAATGGATGATTAAGGGAAGTGGTTGCTGCTCCTGAGCGTCCTCTGTACACACAGTGGGTCTACATGGCTCCTGCCGGTCTTTTTGGTGTGTGTTCCACTTTTATTAACGCCATTGCATTTAAACTTTATAAAGGGGACGGGGATATAGCTCAGTGACACAAGTGCCTGCCTGGCAAGCACAAGGTCCTGAGTTCGATTTCCAGTACCAAACAAACAAACCAAACCAAAACAACAACAACAACAAAAAAACAAGCCTTGTAAATATCACCCATGGGGACAGTGATTTGAATAAAACATATCTCTAAGTAATGAGAAAGAGGAGTCAGCTAGACAGACAAACTTGAAAACTTTGATAGTAAAAGGAAGTAAAAGTAGTTTAATGAGAGAGCAAAATTAAGAAAATACATTTTATCGTACTTTAGTTTTAAACCTAGGTATGATCTGAATTTGTTTATTGTCAAACAGGAAGAATCAGGAGAATCTGGCTGTGGGCAGGAGAATTTTGGATCAGCCAGATTTGTGTTGAGTTCACGTGGGAAAGGAGTTAAGTATTCTTTTTGAGAGATTCTATGCTGGGCCTGCTGTTTCTCACAAGTGTCCTCTAGGCTCTGAATTAGGATAGCTAGGATGAGTTCTTTAACTCATGGATGCTTTCTTAGTTTGGAATGCATCCTGGACATCTGGAAGACAGAGATGCAGCTGTTTTGTTCTGGTACTTGGGCACATACATACCACTGCCAGAGGCAAGTGACATTGGCCATTCTTGATTTTTCTTATTTATTTTTCCTTTTAGCAGCCAACTATCATAGTTTCCAATGGCAATAAAAACCCATTGATATACTGTAATAATTTTTTTTACAAGTACAATTTTATCTAAGATCTCTATGCTTCTGTGTTCATACAATTTATTTTAAAATTACACATGTAAAAGAGTAAGAGTGAAAGCCAGAGATGTTAGGATTTTTAATAAGGTGTTTATATCTTATAGGCATCTTAAGCCTAATCCAATCATCTAAGTTAAACAACCAGAATCATGAAGGCATATTGTTGAATATCTCCTATCCTTATTATAGCATAGAACATTGAATTTGATAAGGACTGTGACACCCAGCAATCTGAATGAGAGACTGGATATCTAAGGCTTTTGAGATTGGGGTATTGGGGAGGTTTAGCTTCTCCTTATAGGAAAGATTCTGAAATTCTTAACCATTATAACAGTTTAGTTGCTAAACACCAGGGATAAGAAGGATCAGATATCGTCTTTTACCTTGCAAAGCTCACTGTCAAATGGGGAACATAAATGTGGTGACTAATGTTGCCTACAGGAATCCAAGAAGATAGAAAACAGATGACATTCATGTTGAATTAGGAAGAGAGAAGTAGTACTCTAAGTAGATGCAGAAATAAAGGTGAAGAATGGGCAATA
>RJWT010047916.1:0-11230 GCA_004365215.1 Cuniculus paca | reverse complement strand
TAAAGACGATAGGGACTATGCTGCTCTGCATGCTGTCTGAGGCTGCCCCTGTCCAGTTTGAGTTTTACTTAAAGGTTTTTGCATAGGCAGTGAATTGTAACTTATCTCAAAGTGTGTCTTAGTCGCTTTTCTCTCATTGTTGACACAAAATACCTAACACCGAAACTTAAAGGGGGAAAGACTTATTTAGCTCACATTTTGTAGAGGTTTCAGCCATAACTGGCTGGTGCCAAGGTAGGGTGACTTCACAGATGGGCAACACAATAAAGAACCAGTTCATGGCAAATAGAAGACAGCAAAATCAGTAACTTTACCTTAACAGTGTCTTTCTGCCAGTTTTGTATTCTATCTGGGTTGCTGGGATCAGGGCATCACATACTCTAGATTCAGCCACCTCTAAAAACGCCCTGTGACCACATGAAGGCTTTGGAGAAACATCTAGATACAAACCATAATAAACTTTGAAAAAGTTCACTGCCATCTCCAAAATAAGGGGAAACACTGAGTGAAAATCAATTATCCCATCACTAAGATCAGAGGGCAAACCACCACACTGAAATCTGAAGAGACAGGAGAATGCAAAGAAACACAACCAAGTTCTGTTGACCTGAAGCAGAAGTTGCTGGAACTATGAACTGTGGGAAGAGTTAAATGATAATTTTGACAAATTAATGGAAGCTGAGTATTAACTAACATGAAAATGAGACACCCCCAAATTTTTGTGGGCTTAACTCAAAGAATCTCACCAGATGGTTATGGTTAAAAAATCAAGAGCTATCTTCTTACAAGTCTGTCAGGAAAGGGAAAAATAATGATCTTTTAAATATACTCAGAGAGTTCTCTGTAACAGCGGAGCAGGATTTACCAGAGCCTTATACATCTAGAGAAAAGGCACTTACCCTACTCCAGCTCCCTCTATCCTTCCTGTCTCACCTAGGTGGAGAAAAAAATTTAAGAAACATCATTCACCATTCAAGGATACAGACTTGTAACCCCTCCAGAAAATTAAGATTTAACTGTAATATTATACACCACCTTCCCTTCATCACACCAACACAGCTCCAATGTAATAATAGATTATTTCTTAAAAAATTGCAAGGTGCTGATTCTATTTGAGAAGAAGTTCTTAGGGAATTTGAAAGACAAAATGAGAGAGTAGAAGGAGGACATTAGAAGAATTTGAAGCCATTGTCATCTGTAACAAATATTAAACAAACTCTCACCCCAACCAGATTAACATAAAAGCTCACACCAAGGCCCACTTATCGCAGTTTGCATTATCCAATGCATCATGTGTGTCTTTTTTTATTTTGAGGGAAAAGAAAGGTGATGGTACAAAATTTCAAAACAGGACAATAGGAGATAAACAATGGTTAATGTATTTCATATTGTTGTCTTAGAAGTGGTTGCTCAGATTACAAAATAAAGACATGAGAAATTGATAGAACAGCATAAGCACAAACCATATCTTCTTATCCCATCTCTTTTCTCCTTTCCTGATTCCACTCGTCCCTTCCTGTTAAGCAGTTTCTTCCCTTTTCACTTTCACAACGTCTATTATACATTCTGAACATTATTTACTCGTTTAGTTTTTTATACTACGGAGACAATATGTTAACACATGCAAGTCTGATTTATTTCACTTATGAGTATGGTCCTAAGTTGCCTTCATTTACCTATGAAGGCCTTGAGTTTAATCCTTATTTATAGCTGAGTAGTATTCCATTGTATAAAAATACCACATCTTTTCTATCCTTTCTTTGGTTGATAGTCATTTGGGTTGTTTCCAAGATTTTATTGTTGTGAATTGTGCTGCTATAAACATGGGTGCACATACATCATTGTGGTATGATGTTTTTAATTCTCAGAAAATACCCAGAAGTAGAATAGCTGGGACCTCTAATCCTATTTTTTTGAGGAATTTCCATCCTAATTTCCTTAGTGGTTGTACCAGTCTACACTCCCACCAACAGTGGAAAAGTGTTCCTTTTTCCCCATAGCCACTCCAGCATTTGTTATTGATTGATTTCTTGATGATAACCATTCTTTCTGGAGATGGTATCTCAGTGTTGTTTTAATTTGCATTTCTAGAATAACCAATGATATAGAACATTGTTTCATATATTTATTTGCCATTTTTATTTCTTCATCTGAGAAATGCATATTCATCTCAGATGCTCATTTTTGGATTGGGTCTTTGAATTTGTGGGACCTGATTATTTTCATTTCTTTATATATTCTAGGTATAAGTCCTTTAAGTGAGGGACAATTGGTTAAAATTTTTCCCATTCTGTGGGCTGTCTTTTCACTCTGTTAGTGATTTCTTTTAGTGTGTAAAAACATTTAATAAGATGAGATTTGAGTTGTTGATTCTTTGAAGTACATCCATGCAGTTTTTATTTTGTTCATGAACTCTTGGCCTACATGTATGTCTTCAAAATTTCTACTTACTTTGTCTTCCAGTAGATTTATTGATTCTGTTTAAATATTTAAATCTTTGATTCATTTTTACTTTAGTTTAGTGCATGGTGATAGTCATGGGTCTAGTTTTAGTCTTCAGCATATGGAAAGCCAGTTTTTCCAGCACTGTTTATTGAAGGGGCTATCTTTCTTCCGGTGAACATGTTTGGCCCCTTTATCAAAGACAAGGTGGCTAAATGTGTATGTAGTTGTGTCTGCATCTTCTAATCTCTTCTGTTGGTTCTCAGGTTTGCTTTTTTGCCAGTACCATGCTGATTTTATCACAGTAGCTTTGTAGTATAATTTCAAGTCAGGATTGTAAAACCTCCTGCCTTGCCTTTATTGCCCAGAATTACCTTTGCTATTCTAGGTCTCTTCTGTTTCAAGATGAATTTTAGGAATTTTTATCTGGATCTCTGAAGTATACTAATGATATTTTGATTTGGATTGCATTAAATCTGTACAACAGTTTTAGGACTATGACCATTTTCACAATGTTGGCTCTTCTCATCGATGAGCAAGGGATATTTTTCCACTTTCTGATATCCCCTTCAATCTCTTTTTTCAGATGACTGCAGTTTTCAGTATATAGTTCTTTTACTTCCTTTTTTAGATTGATTCCTACATATTTCTTTTTTGGATGCTATTGTGAAGGGTGTGGTTTCCCAAATTTCTCTCTTAGTGAGTTTGTAGTTTGTGTACAGGATTTCTATTCAGTTTTGAGTGTTTATTAGTATTCAGTTATGCTACAGAATTTGGTTATTAAATCTGGAAGTCTTTTAGTGGTGTTTTTGGGGTCTTCTATGTAGAGTATCATGTCCTCTGCAAATAATGATAATTTAACTTCCTCTTTTCTTATCCTTACTCCTTTTATTTCTCTGTCTTGTCTAATTGCTCTAGCTAATGTTTGAACAATACAGAACTGTATTGAATAGGAGTGATGATAGTGGACACCATTGTTCTGTTCCTGATTTAGAGTGAAGGTTTTCAGGTTTTGTTCACTTAGTATGATATTGGTTGTTGGTTTTTCATAGCTGTATATTGAGATAAAAACCATCTATTCCAATTTTCTGTGAGGTTTTTTATCATGAATGAGTGTTGGACTTTGTCAAAAGCTTGTTGTGCATCTAATGAGACGATCATGTGATTTTTTTCTTTGGCTCTGTTGATATGGTGTATCATATTTTTTGATTTGCATATGTCAAACCATCCCTAAATTCCTGGGATGAATTCCACTTAGTCATAGTATACAATTTTCTTGATAATTTGCTGCATTCTGTTTGCTAGCATTCATAGAAGATTTTTGCATCTATGTTCATTAGAGAGATTGGTCTGTAGTTCTTTTTTGGTTGAGTCTTTCTCTAGTGTTGGTATCATAGTAATACTTGCCTCCAGGAATGAGTTAGGGAGACTTGCTTCCCTTTCAAATTCATTAAATCATTTTAGGAGTAGTGGTATTAAATCTTCTCTAAATTTCTTGTAGAATTCAGCCATGAAGTTATTAGTACCTGGGCTTTTCTTAGTTGGTAAGGTTTTAATTATATTTTCAGTTCTAATGACTGAAACTGAGTTATTCAGAATTTTTAAATCTTCTTGATTCAGCTTTGGTAATTCATACATATCTTGGAATCCATACATTTCTTCTGTGGGAGTAAAGATTTTCAAGGAGGTATTAATAGTTTTCTGAATTTCCACAGGATCTGTAGTGATTCACTCTTTTCATTCCTCATTGAGTGAATTTGAGTTTTTTCTTTCCATTTTTTTGGTTAAATTTGATTACAGTTTTATCAATTTTATTTATTTTTTCTAAGAATCTCTTTGATTCAATAATTCTTTGTGTTATTTTCTTAATCTCAATTGTGTTCATTTCTGCTCTGATCTTTATAATTTCCTCCCTTTTATAGGCTTTGGGTTTGACTTGCTCTTCTTTTTCTAGAAGCTTGAGGTGCAACATTAGATTGTGTATTTGTGCTCATTCTGTTTTCCTCATGAGAATTCACTGCTGTAAATTTCTCTCTTAGGACAGCTTTTATTCTGTCTAATGAGTTCCAATACGTTATGTCTGCATTTTTGTTTAATTGTACATATTGTTTAATTTCTTCTTTACTCTCTGTCCCATTGGTTGTTTAGGAGGGTGCTATTTTATTTTCATGTGTTTATGGAGTTTTCGCAGTTTCTTTTGCCATTAATTTCCAGTTTCATTGCACTATAGTCAGATAACATGCATGGAATAATTTCAATTCTCTTGAATTTACTTAAGCGTATTCTACAGAAGGTATATGGTGTATTTTAGAGAATGTTCCACATGAAGCTTAGAAAAATGTGTATTCTGATTTTGTGTAAAATATTCTGTAAACGTCTACTAAATTCATTTGCTCACAGGTTAGGTTCAGTTCTGATATTTCTTGGCTGATTTTTGGTCTAATTGATCTATCTATTTGTGACAGTGGGGTATTAAAGTGCCCAATTAGAATTGTGCTATTGTTGATTTGATTTTTCATGTCTATTAATATTTGGATTATATAGTTGAGTGCTCCCATATTTGGTGCATGCATATTTATGACTGCTATTTCCTCCTCTCAAAGTTTTCCCCTAACAACTATGTAGTGAACATCTTTATCTCTTTTGATAATTCTTTGTTCAAGGTTCACATTGTCTGAAACAGAATAGCTACCCCTGCTTTTTTCTGGGTTCCTGTTGCATGCAAGATTGTTTTTCATCCTTTGACTTTTAGTCTATAATTTTTTTAATCAAATGTGTTTCTTTTATACAGAATATTGTTGAATCTTGTTTCTTGATCCATTCTGCCAGTCTGTTTCTCTTGATTGGTGAATCGATGCCATTTACATTGAAGGTTATAACTACTATGCATTGGTTTATCATTGTCATCACATTTTCATGCTGTTGGTTCCATGCTTTTTCCCTCTGTTTAATTGCTTGTCTTGCTTCGTGATTTCTTTCTGCTATTGTTTTTGGAATAGTGGTCATTTTTGTCTCTGTCTAGAATATCTTTCAGTATACTTTGTAGGGTTGGTTTAGTGGTCATGAATTTCTTCAATTGTTCTTCTTCATAGACATATTTTATTTCTCCATTACTTTTGAAAGAATTTTTCAGGTTACATCAATCTGGGTTAGAAGTTTTTTTCTTTCAGAACTTGCAATACTTCACTCCAAACTCTTCTTGATTTGAGAGTTTGTTTTGTGTTGAAAAGTCTGCCATGATTCTAATGTGCTTTCCTTGATAGGTGTTCTGTTTCTTTTCTCTAACAGCTTTTAGTATCCTGTTTTTGTGCCAAATTTTAGGAACATTGATTATTGTATGTCTGTGTGTTTATTTGTTATGGTTAATTGGAGTTCTGTATGCCTCACTTATCTGTATGTCAGATTCTTTTCCCATGTTTGGAAAATTTTCTACTATTAAGTATGTAAGTAATGTTTTTATGTTATTTGTGTTGACCCTGCTTCTTCATTGACACTAATTTGTCTTATATTATTTCTATTCGCTTCATCCTGTAGTTGTTTTATTGTTATTTCCTGATCTTTTGTTGTTTTCAAGAGATCTTTCCTTCATGATTGCTAGCCACCATCCTGTCTACGTGGTCTGAAAGTCTATCTTCTGTTTCATTCAAGTGGTTTTTTCAGCTTTCAAAGGAATTTTTATTTTTCTGTGTATCTGTTTGAATCTGTTTCATGCATTCTATTTCTTTCCTATATTGATAATTTACTGTTTCCATCCTTTTCCTATCATCTATTTTTTATCTATCTCTACTCTAGATTTGCTGAGCAATTCCTTCATGAATATTGACATTTTTATTTTTACCTGAGAGATTATTTCTGATCTGATTTCTTCTATTGCCTCATGGATTTGTTTGTTTTCTTTGGTTGCTATGATTTCAGAAATTTCAGGGTGTGTCTTCCATTTTCCTTTCTCTCATTGTCTCCTACACTTGTTCTGGGTGAGCTGGAAGTCTGAGGTTGCCTATTGCTTCTACATATTGTCACTTTCTTTTCCAAAAGTTTTTATTTTATTTTCTGTGTTGATCCTTGTAAGTTTTTTGTAGTAAGTTTTGTCACTAGTATCAAGACCTCTCTAGGCAAGGTTTGTTCTTCAGGGATATCCTCTGTGTGTAGGAGTTTCTTGGTTTGTGTCTGTTCCAAAAATCCTATCTTTCTGATTAATTAAGAGTGAGATGTTGATATCTGTTTGGCTCAGTCCCCAGGTCTTTGGTGCTGGGGTGTGGTGAGGTTATTCCCCAAAGCTTCCCAGTATTGTTACACAACTGAGAACAACTGGTTAAAACAAATATGTCATCCTAGCTAAAATAGTATAATTGGTCATAACAATAGCATCAAGAACAGTTTAGAAACTGACAAAATGTGATAACTTAATTTTGTGCTTTTAATCATAGGAGCAAAATCTACAGTTGTATAACAGAACCAATCACAAAGTGGGAGCTTTTATGCAACGTGTTTTCCCTTGTTAGTAGAGTGGTTTTACACTGTGGTTTGGAAATGTAAGAAGGATAGTGCTAGAACATAGTGTTTTGGTTACTTTTTCTTTGTTGCTGAGACAAACGCCTGACACCAAAATGAAGCAAGGAAAGGTTTATTTAGCTTACAGTTCTGGAGGTTTCAGTCCATAATCAGCTGGCTCCAAGGCAGAGTGGCATGGTACTGGGACAACACTTCAAGGCAGCAGCCAGAGCAAAAGAGAAAAAGGCAAGCCTCTTCTCTACCCTTAAAATGTACACAGACCACCCCCCCTCCCAGGGTGGGTGCAGCACTCACAAAATGTCCTTGCCCTCCTTTGCACAGGATGAGGATATTTACAAAGTAAGAGCCCTGGTTCCCTGCTGAGTCTCTCAGTTAAACTTCTGAACTGCTCAAGTTGACAGAGTATATTAACCATAACACATAGAAAACTGAAAAGAAATAAAGTAGAAGCCAGGTTGGATAAAGGATGATCATGCAAGCTATGGGAAACTAAGGAAGAGGGCAGAAGAGCAAGAATTATGGAGTAAGCAAAGGATTATTGAAGTTGACCAGAAAAATTAGAAAAAATATTCACTCATATGAAAATATGATTAAGTCCAGAGAGGTAAATCAAAGAAAGGGAGGGAAAAAACAGATAGATTAGAACAAAATTATAGGTAAAAGACTAAAATTTTTTAAAAGGAGGAAAAGGAAAGGGAAACAATCAAAAAAAGAAGAAAAATAAAATCAAATCAAAAAACAAAATTCCTTTTGTGTCCATTGAGAGTTCAAAACTATTGGATAATACTGACAAGCTGGATTTGAGGCTGATCTTGGCCTCCAGATGTAGGGGTCTAGGGCCAGAGTCTTCAGCCAACACTTTCTGTATGTCCCTTGGCAGCCTCCCATTTCTTACCCTGCTTCTCTTGGCGGTGTCTCTCCCAGTTGCTGTGCTCTTTTCAGGCAAAGACAGGGGGCTGTTCCCAGTCCTATGCACCACTGGCTCCTCCTGGTCCTTGCTCAGCCTTCTGTGTTCCTCTTCCACTGGCAAGTCTCTGTCCTCTCAGGTCCTTTGTTGCAGGGTGGGGTAGGATGCTGTGATATGGTCTGGTCCTCTGCTCCTGCTGTTGCAGTCCAATTCTTACTCCCATCCTGAGGTGGGGTGCTAACTTTCCATTCATTGCTTTGCAAGTTCTACTACCACCATCACCCACCTTTGCTGTAGTCTGTAACTTCCTCAGGCAAGTTAGGAGGGTGCTGTAGCGTGCCTTTCTGCTCCTGCCTCCAGTGGCTTGTGGACAACCAGGGGCTGCACAGTGCTGAGGTGAAAAGCTGTTTAATTCCCCACACCTCTCTAACCACGAGTCACAGGGAGAGGCTATCTGTTCCATTTACTATGCACCCCTGAAGTCTTTAATCTTGTTTCTAGCTGTTCTACTTAGTGCTCTGGTGCACTGAAGGAATGGGAAAAAAAGAAAGAATAAATAAATAAAAGGAAAGAGAAAAGGAAAACTGGCCAATCATCAGGGAGGGAGCAGTTTGTGTCAGCAGAATTTACTGCTGGGCTCTGGCTTCTTCTGTTTGGAAGAAGGCAGATGAAGCAGGGGACCTTATATACCAAGTCTATCTTATATGGCTTGATTTAGCCACATTATTTTAATATAATTTTTTTTCCTCCTTCTTCTTTTAGGATTCCTAGTATGGCTGGCAGTCTTCCCGATCCAGCAACCCATCAACATCAGGTTGGCTGGCTGGCCATTTTATTGAGTCCTTTATCTGTTTTGCTTGATCTATTAGTCTCAAATGTCAGATCAACTTTAGTTTCAGGGTGTATGTCCCTCTCCTTTCTCTCAATTACCTGCGTTTTAGTTTACTTTCTCTGAGTAGCTTTGAAAGAGGCTCCTCCTCTGTTCAGCAATGTTGTCTCTCTCCAATCATTTATTCTTAATGGGATGTCAATATCCAGTATGCCTTTCACTATAGCTATCTGTGATTTCTTAGCTGTTGCCAGTGGTGGCATAGCTGTTGCTATTAATTAGTTTTTACCATATGCCAATATATGCTTTGTCTTTCTGTAATCAGTATTACTGTGCTTTGTTTGGTTGTGTAGAACTGGGTGTTGGTCCAATCACATTACACCCTACCATTCCCAAATTAACTGATGTGGTCAGATTTTGGGACTGAGGTCAAGGTCTTATAATTAGCCATGCCCAGATTGTGGCTTGCATGTGGGATGCAGATACAGAGGGTCATCCAGATAGACACACCTCTTCATTCACAAGTAGGCATTTGAATGGCACATCTCTTCACTCACAAGTAGTAGGGGGTTGGACCAGTTTGCAAATGTGCAACCGAGCTCAGACTGCAATACAAATATGATTGTGAGGTGGCTTTGATTTTGTGCTATTGCAACTGCATGAGTTTTGTTTGTTTGTTTGTTTGTTTGTTTTGGTCTTTTTCTTTTTTTCCATTTTTCTTCAGTCCTCTTTTTTCTCTTTTTTGGTTTTTCTTACTCCTTTATCTTCCCTATCTTCCTTTCTTTCTTTTATCTGAATATATATATATATATATATATATATATATATATATATGCAAAGGAGAACAAGAATTAACTTTTGTTGTAATTTAAATATTATCTTTCATGGACAAGTCAGGGTAACCCTCATCAAAATTGTGCATATAAGATTAAAATATATGCTAGCCATCAACATATTAACAGATTCCAGAAGAGATCCAGAACAGCAAAAGCAATTCTTGGCAACTATGGCAAAGCAGGAGGCACCACAATCCTGGATTTCAAATTATATTACAATGCTATGATGATAAAAAGCAGCATAGTACAGACACAAAAGACACATGCAAATCAATGACACAAAATAGAGAGGATGCACAAGCAATATCAGCATATTCAGCCATCTGATCTCTGACAAAGAAGCCAAAAATATATCTGAAAGACAGCCTTTTTAAAAAGTAGTGCTGGAAAAACTAGCTATCTACATGTAAAAACAATCGTATCCAGACACATATCTCTCACCATGTGCTAAAATTAAATCACAATGAATCAAACACCTGAATATTAAAGCAGAAACACTGAATCTTCTGGAAGATAATGTAGGTAAAGCTATTAAAGGTAAAGGCACAGGTAGGGGGTTTCTGAACAGAACCTCAATTGCATAAGAAATGACAGCAAGAATCAACAAATGGGATTATATCAAATTAAAAATCTTCTATACACTACAGCAAACAATCAACAGAATGAAGCAACAACCTACAGAATGGGAAAAATTATTTCTTGTACTCCTCAGACAGAGTACTAATATGTAGATTATATGAAGAACTCACCCCCCAAAGACTTCCAAAAATAAAAGATCCAATCAAAATGTGGGCAACTAAAATGAATAGGCAGTTCCTATAAGAAGAACGAATGGCCAATGAATACCTGAAAAAAGGTTTAACATCTCTAGTCACTAAAGAAATTCAAATTAAAACCACACTGAGACTCCATCTTGCTCCAGAAAGAATGGACATCTTCAGGAAATCAAATAATAATAATTGCTGGTGAGACTGTGGAGAAAAAGGAACCCTTCTATATTGTTGGTAGAATATAAACTAGTACAACCACCAGGGAAGTCAGTATAGTGATTCTCAAAAAATAAAAGAAAACCTAGGGATGGTGGTATGTGCCTGTAATCCTATCACTCTTGGAGCCTAGGACAGGAGGATTGCAAGTTCAAACCCACCTTGGACAGTTAAGTAACTTAGTGAGATCCTGCCTCAAAATAAAAAATAAAAACAGCTGGGAATGAATCTCATTGTGAAGGCCCTAAGTTCAATCCTCAGTACCATCTAAAAAGAAGGAGGAGGAGGAGGAAGAAGGAGAAGGAGAAGAGGGAGAAGAAGAAAGAAAGAAATTCCATTTGACCCAGCCATTCTCCATCTGGGTATCTCCCCTAAAGAGTTAAAGATACCATATTATAGTGATAAATTAATACTCATATTTATAGCAGAATAATTCTTAATAACTAAATCTTAGAAGTGTTTACTTGTCTGCCAGATGATTGGATAAAGAAAATTTCATACTTACATATAATGGAGTACTACTCTGCCATAAAGAATGATAAGTCTGACCCATTTGTAGGAAGAGGTGTACACTTTGACACCATAATATCAAGTAAACTAAAGCAGATACAAAGTTCAAATATCACAAGTTATGTTTTAAATGAGAAACTCAAAATGTGAATAATTTAAAGACCAAAATAAAAAAAATATTAGAAAAAGGAAGATAGATCTTTGAAAA
>RJWT010047915.1:0-11228 GCA_004365215.1 Cuniculus paca | reverse complement strand
CTGGCTTTCCATATGCCGAAAACTAAAACTACACCCAAGCCTATCACCATGCACTAAAGTCAGAATAGATCAAAGATCTAAATATTAAAACAGAAACACTAAATCTGCTGGAAAACAAAGTAGGTAGAAATCTTGAAGACATAGGGGTAGGTGGAGAATTCATGAACAAAAGACAAACTGCATAGGAAACACTTCTCAGAATCAACAACTGGGATCTTGTCTTGTTAAAAAGTTTTTAAATATCAAAATAAATCTCTAACAGAGTGAGAAGAAAACCCACAAATTGGGAAAAAATCTTAGGCAACTGTCCTTCAGACAAAGGTCTTCTATCTAGAACATATAAAGAATTAAAAAAAAAATCAGACCCTCAAAATTCCAAGACCCAATCCAAAAATGGGCATCTGAGATGAAAACACACTTCTCAGCTGAAGAAATATGAATGGCAAATAAATACATGAAAAAATGTTCAGCATCATTGGTCATTAGAGAAATGCAAATTAAAACAACTCTGAGATTCCATCTCACTCCAGAAAGAATGGCCAGATTCAAGAAAACCACCAACAACAAATGCTGGAGAGGCTCTGGGGAAAAAGGAAGCTTCTCTACTGTTTGTGGGAGTGTAGACTGGTGCAACCACTGTGGAGGTCAGTCTGGAGGTTTCTCAAAAAGCTAGGATTGGAAGTCCCATTTGACCCAGCTATTCCACTGCTGGGCATATTCCCAGAAGAAGTGAAATCATCATACCACAGTGATATATGTGCACCAATGTTTATAGCAGCACAATTTGTAATAGCCAAATCTTGGAAACAACCCAAATGCCCACCAATTGAGGAATAGATAAAAAAGATGTGGTACTTTTATACAGTGGAGTACTATTCAGCTATAAAGAATGATCACATTGAGGCTTTTATAGGTAAATGGATGTGACTTGAGACCATACTCATCAGTGAAATAAACCAAACTCACATGTGTAAACACCGCATCGTCTCCCTAGTGTAAGAAACTGAAAGATTCAATAAGATACAAAATCCCCAATAAATATGGAGGAAAGGTTCTGAAGTCCAACAATGCTTTTATTCTTTGATTTGATTGGTTTAAGTCTGTTTTTTACTATTTGATTGCAATATGTGAGAAGATACGAACAGCTTTTTTGAAGAAAACAAAGGACATTAAGGTAGCCATTATTGATTTCTTATTGTCTAATTTGAAGGCCTGTAATGCTTTCACTCTTTTGTTTTATCTGGTTTTATATTACTTTGTTTTGTTTGAGTTTATTGTCTGCAAATGTATGAACAACCATTTTGAAGAAAGCAAGAGACACTAGGGTAGCCATTATTAATCTCCTGTTGTTATGTTTTGAAGACCTGTATTGCTTGCAGTGTTCTGTTCTGAAATGCTATGTTGTGTTTGACTCTGTTCTGTTTTGTTTTGTTTTGTTTTGTTTTGTTCTATTCTCTTTAAAAAAAAGAAAAAAAAAAACAACTCCTTCCTGTATGTTGGCAACCTCAAGACACAAGGCTTTAAAAACAGACCAGAGAAAGGTGGTGAACTGGCTCAATTTACACCAGGGCCAACAACTATAGGAAGGGTATAAGGCCTCCATGTCCAGTCTTTCTATTTTTTTAGATTTTTTTCTTTGTTTGTTTTTGTTTTTTTGTTTTGAATTGGGGAATTGAACTCACGACTTCACGCTGGCCAGTCAGGTGCTGTGCCGCTGAGCTAAATCCCCAGCCATTAAGTCTTTCTTAGGTGGAGTCTAGTTGTTGCATCAGTCCAAGAAAGACTAGTGGAAGGGGGATAACATAGATGACCACCCACTCGTATTCATTCTTGACACTGCTCAGAATTCATGTTTTCAAAAGCAAAGGTTAATGGGTCATAGTCACTTAGTCACTCAGGATGGAATGAAAAGGAAGAAATAATCAGTAACAAAAGCAGCAATCCTTCCAGGCAAGTGTGTGGAGAGACAAAACGTCTTCACCTCACAAATCTAATTTTGAGGCCTAAAGCACTCTCCAGCATATTTGCTAACTTCCATGCACCTCCACCCTTCTAGGAGAGGAACCACGGATGAAATTTTAAGCAGTTGAAACAACTGGGCAGAAATGTTTATTAATTGTTTAGTAGGGTGGCAGTGAGAGTACAGATAAGCCTGTAGCATGGGGATTTCTAATTCCTACACATACTCTGCTCATTGGCACAAAGAATGGGGCTGGCATTTATATACTCTCTAAGGGACCCTGTGAGAACGGCATCTGACCCGGCTCATGACTCATTGGAGATGTGAGAGCCAAGTGCCTGGATTCTAGCAGGACACACTCTAATGTGTCAGGTCACACTGTGTGACTCAGGGTCAAGATAACCCTCAACACTAGCAACTTCTGCCAAGTCAGCTTTTACCCACCCTGGCAGCATGTCCCTCTTTCCGCAAAGAACAGTGGAAGTGTGAGGACTGTTGGTTTCAGTTGGTCTCAATCCCATTGTGCCACTGCATAGCCCACTAGGTGGCTGATGAGGGAATATTCCGGCTGCCCAGGACATTCTCACCAAGTCCTTCCAGAGACTCTCAACTTGTTCTCTCCACCTGTCTCTCTTCCATTTCCCAAAGAGCAAACTCACCTGTTGAGGTTCTGGTGAGCCACTACCACTTCCAAGGCCTTTTGTTTTTTATAACTTTCCCAACCACACTGTGCTACTGTTTCACATTCTGTACATCTGTAAAGTTCATGTGGGACTTGTCACTCTATCTGGAGGCACCTATGAATGTGTCCACTCACTGCTGCCCTTAGCTGTGTAGACATGACAGCCAATGTAGTACATGAAAAAAGGTAAAATAAACATGCAGAAGGTCTTTATGAATACTCAACACATAGGGTTATGGGATAATTTAGAAAATAAATATTAAATATTAATTAAAATTAATTAAAATTAAATATGAATTTCAATATCTTTGAAAGAAACAGAAAACATAACATGCTTCCACATTTATTAGGAGAAGGGATAAGTTTAAGCAATAAAGAAAGGGGTGAAGTACAGGTGTAATAGGTTCTGCTTAAGAATATGTGTAATTAGCAACTTGTTCTAGAAGCCAAGTACATGGAGCACATGATCCTTCTCTGCTCACCTGTAGGAGGGAAAATATAGAGAGGAAGACATTTACAATAAAGTAGATAATCACTTTCATGTCCAGAGAAACTAAACTCAGGAAGACACCAGGAGACTAAGGGCAGAGGTGAAGGGTAGTTCAGGAACATCAAGCTAAAAAACGGACTCCTGTCTCAGTGTCTCCTTAAGTTCGACATTGAACATTTTGGTTTTTATAGCAGGTAGAAATATAGAAGCTAGATCCAGAGAAGTTTCTATCAAACAGGCCATATTTTCCATGTGTTCAGTTTCTGAAAGACAGCACAAATACTATATTGATATAGTACAACCTGTGCAACACATGTTTTATAAAGAATTTCTTGTACAAACTCTTTATAAAATAATTCAGCATCATCGTTTGAAGTTATGTTTCTTTGCACTCTATTATATTCTATGACCCAGAAACAAAGACAGAAATTCTGGTATGGCATAACAAAAGTCATGTGCAAGAAAGTTCACAGTAGTACTGTTTGTAGTTGGAGAAAGAAAGAAATGGAGAGAGAGAGAGCTCAAGCAACTGGAGAATTAATAGTCCAACTGCTGATCATAAATATAACAAATGTCAAATAGTAATTAGGATAAATTTACTATACAGATGAAGGCAAGATTATAAAGGAAATTACAGGAACAAAATGAAATAAGCAAGTTGCAGAAGAAAATGCTTAGCATGATCAACTTTTTTACCCCCCTATAAATGCAGCCAAATGAATTGTTGAACAATATGTACATGTGTGTAAAATTATTGAAAATAAATCAATAGAAAGAGTGAGATGTGTGAGGAGATGGGAGTTTGGAGCACGTACATAAATTTCACAGTCAGTGGTAGGTTCACAGGTACCCATTTTTTAATGATATGATCTTAATGTATGTTGTATGTTTTCTTCTTTGTGAATCAAATGTTGGGGGGGACTTTAAATTTTTTAAAAATTTTAACTTTAATTTTTAATTAGTACATATTTTCCATGTATATTGATCATAGTCATCATAGGGAATTTGTACCTGTACATAATAAATCTTAATTCTTTTTTTTCCCATTTCCCTCCCTGCTTCAACCTTCCTCTCTCCATTTACACAAGCATTGCTTCCATTTTTTTCCTTCCATTCTCTTTTTTTTCTTTTTCTTCCTTATTCTCCTCCCTTATTCCCCTTCCCATTTGAACATGTTTTTCCTAAGGAGTATAATGGAGGATAGATATGAATCAAATATTTTCTGACATTAAATTGATGTGGTATTTTGTTGCTAGAATCCATTTTGCTTTGAAAGTATTTTGAAAAGCTTTCCAATTCATTATGCCAGTGTAGAATAAAGAGAAGAAGACATGGAAACAAACTTCTTACACATGAAACAATTTTCAAGAGAACATTCCTCCCCAATTTAAAGATGAAAATAACATGGCATGGGTGGGGGAGGCGAATCAAGAAATTTGCCCAGTTAGCAATACCCAAATGTCACTTTTCATTTCCCTCATTGTCTCACCAATAGCGATAACTTATGCTGCTTTTTGCTAAGGGGGAAAAAGTTGGAGTAAAGTTTTCATTGTTTAAAGAGTATTTTAAAAGGGCTTGCATTTAGAGTTTTCCGTACTAAGCGATTTTTCCCTCTCAAGATGAATCTATCTGTGGTCATTTCCCTAAGGAATTGAGCAGAATGAAAGATTATGGCTCCCCAAGTTGTGAAAATACTTTAGAGACAGTTTCCAACCAGAATATGCACTGCTCTCCCCATGTGACACACAGAAAAATCAAGGCTCCAATGAGCTAATACTGATGAAACCTTTAAGGACAATCATGTCAAAGGAAATTTTGAAACTCCAATATGCTTCATATTTTAATAAATGAGAAAAGACCAAGTCAGTTGAAACAGGCTTTGAAGTAATTTTGCTAAACTTCATGCCTAGTTTAATCATAACAGAACTAAGAGGAAAGTAAGTGAATGCTGCTCAACATGAATATGAGAAAAATTTCCCTTCAATCAGCATCAAATACACCAATCACAAGTGAAAAAGTTCCCACTCAGATTGAGGATCCTCAGCCAAACCAGTGTCTCTTAAGTGTTAGAAAAAGTGATTGACCAAGTACCCAAAAGCCCTGGAGACCCAGCAAGTCCTGCTGGATAAAAGATTTGTCCTTGGCTTGTTCCCCGGAGAGGAAGATCTTGTTCATCTTGTTTCTTCCAGAGAATCCCCCATGGAAAATGTCATAAGAAGGCAATTTTACAATTTGATAAACACGCTTTAATGTTTATGAAAAGGCTTAGCAAATCATCTGTCTTTGGAAAGGAGCTATGAGGGACAGAATGAATAGACAGAGGGCCAAGTGATAGCCTTAACCCTGAAAACACAATGGAGGGGGCTTAAAACAATATGGTAAAAGTGGGAAGGGTAAACGAGTATATTTTGAAAATTAAAAATCTTATGTGAGTTCACAGAGGATGTTACAATCATGAGAAACAGTAATAGCTTTCTTTCCCACTCGAACCATATAGTAAAAATAGTTATACACATACTGAAATTACTCCAATGCCTTAAAATTTATTTTATTGAAGCATAACTGACATGAAATAAACTTTACATATTTAAACCGGACAGTTTGATAGGTTCAGACATAGGCAACCATGGTAAAACCATCACCACAATCAAGATAACACATATCCGTCACTGTCAGAAGTTTAGTTATACCATTATATAATTCTTCCCTCCCAATACTCCCCATTCCTATGCTCAGGCAACCACTGGGCTAGTTTGCATTTGATAAAATTTTATATAAATGGAACCACATAACTTTTATATGACTCTTTTTATTCAGCATCATTATTTGGACATTTATCCACCCTGTAGATCATAGTAACTTTAATTCATTTTTATTGCAAGAAATAGTCTATTGTCTGAATACATCATAGTTTATTTATCTGTTCATCTGTGAATGAATATTTGGGTCACATTCTGCTTCTAGCTGACATTAAATTGATCACATATGCTTGTCGAATAAAATTTACTGGCGGTCATAGGTTTTTGCCTGAGATCCTGTATAAGGCTCAACCAACTAAATCACAACAAACTGGAATCACTCCTACTTGATGCCATATAATAGTCACACTGAACTTCAAAAAGGACCAGTTTACAAAAATTAAAACAAAATCCACAAAAGATTAACAGCAACTAACAAATAAAAAAGTGCCCAGACTACATGAGCTGGGGTGACAAAGAAGTTCCCTCTATTTTAACCCTATGTGGAAAATAATTTTGAAGCAACCAGCTCATTTTTTAACTCCTTCATTCTGCTTTTTTCAGTCATTTTATTTTCTTTTTGAACCTTTAAAATTTCTTTTGGTATTGTATTAACATATTTTACTTTACTTTTGCTTTTTATCAGTGCATGTTTGCAATGTGTGATGATTGAATTCCTTGTAGGGAATTGGTACATGTATATAACATATCTTAATTCTTTTATTTGTTCCTTTTCCCTCACATTCCTCCAACCCTCCATCTATTTCTTTATCATTTTCACATATGAACAATATTTATCTCCCTATTTCCTATTACCTATCTTGTATTTTGCTTTTTGACTTAGTTACTTTTTCTCATTGCTGGGACAAAATACTTGACAGCCGCAAGTTAAAGGAGGAAAGGTTTATTTTAGCTCAGGGTTTATAGAGGTTTAAATCCATAGTCAGATGACTCCAAGGCAGGGTGGCATGGCAGAGGGGCATAATGGAGGAGAAATAGTTCATGGCAAGGCAGGCAGAAAAAAGTAGCAATAGAGAGCTTCCTTTTCCCTTTTTATTCCATTCAACTATAAGCCTATTGGTTGGTGTTACCCCCACAGTGGATTTTCTGTCTTTAGTGAATCCATCCAGCCACACTTGGAACTGCAAATCCGATCTGTTGAGTGTTTCTTACTCAAGTTGACATGATAGTTAAATATCCTACTATTTATATATTGGATGTCTCATATAAAAGAAAACATGCAGTATTTAAACATGTGTGTCTGATTTATTTGACCTAATATTATAGTCTCAAGGTTCATCCAATTTCCTACAAATGACTCAAGTTTATCCTCGCTTATGGAAGAGTAATACTTCATTGTGGAAAAATACCACATTTTCTTTATCCATTTATCTGTCAGTAGACACACGGGCCACTTGGAAGAGGCTCACCAATTCTGCTCAGTTCAGTGGAGCACCTTCCCACCTCATAGATGAAATGCCACCCAATTTATGAACTGTTGATAAAAGTCAAGTTGATTGTTAAATACAGTTTGTTAAATTTTTGGGTTCAGTTCTCGTCAGTAACCACCCAGGAGTTAAGTGGCTATATCATATGATGCGTGCATACTTAGATTTTAAAGAAACTGTTAAATTGTTTTATAATGTAATTGTACCATTTCAGTCACATCACAAGTACATGTAAGAATTCTAGTTGCAGGCTGGGTGTGGTGGCTCACGCCGGTAATCCCAGCACTCGGGAGGCTGAGACAGGCGGATCGTTGTGAGTTCAAGACCAGCCTGGGCTACAAAGTGAGCTTAAGGCCAGCCTGAACGGCATAGTGAGACTCTATCTCAAAAACAGGGCTGGGGATCTAGCTCAGCAGTCTAAGCACCTGCCTGGCAAGTGCAAGGTCATGAGTTCAATCCCCAGTGCCGGAGAAAAAAACAAAAAAAAAAAAAGAATTCTAGTTGCTTCACAGACTCACCAGCCCCTGGGATGAATAGTCCTTTTTCATCTTGGTCAGTTTTTGTATTTTTAACTTGCATTTCACTCATGAAAAATGATCTTTACATATACTTATTTTCCCCCTGCATATTACCCGTGGCAAAATATCTCTTTGGATATCTTACCCATTGTTTAACTGGACTCTTTATTTTCTTATTATTGAGTCTTGTGACTTATTTAAGTATTTTGCACATAAGTCTTTTATCCGGTATATAAATTGAACATATTTTGTCTCAGATTGTGGCTTGTTTTTTTAACTTTTGGCAATGTTTTCTGAGAGCATGAGTTTTTAATTTAATAAAGTCCAATTTAACAATTTATTCTTTTATGGATTGTGTTTTGGTGCCTTAACTAAAGAATCTTTGTCTCCAACAAAGTCACAAAGATTTTTCAGTTATATTTTCTTTTAGAAAATTTGCAGCTTGAGGCTTTATATTTATGAATTATTTGAGTTATTGAATGAGATGTAGATAAAGTTTGTGTTTGCATATGCATATCCAATTATTAAAAACACACTAGTGTACCTTTTGTTGAAGATTGTTATTTTTACATTAAATTGTCATTACGCTTTGTCAAAAAAAGCAGTTGTCCATGTATGTGTGAGTGGACTATCTATTCTGTTCCATTGGTTCGTGTGTCGATCTTTGTACCAATATTCCAAGGCCTTGTTTCCATTTTATCTTTCTTTTATCATTTTTTTTCTTTTCCCTTCCTTCCTTTTCCCCTTTCCCCTCCCTAGTTCCTCTTTCCTTTTAAACAGTTTCTTCCTATTTCACAATATCTATTGCAGAGTTTGGTCCTTAGTTAGTCTTTCAGTTTCTCACACACTAGGGAGCTAATATGATATTTACACATGTGTCCGATTTACTTCACTTAAGAGTATGATCTCAAGGTGCATCCATTTAGCTATAAATGTTTCAAGCTTATCCTTCTTTATGGCTGAGTAGTATTCCATTTTATTAAAAAATCCACATCTTTTTTATCCATTCCTCAGTGGAAGGGTATTTGGGTTGTTTGTAAGACTTAGATATTACAAACTGTGCTGCTATAAACATGGGTGCACATATATCGCAGTAATATGATGTTAGGAGGGGAAGAAGGATTGAAGGGAGGAGATCGAGAAAAAAGAGGGATCAACATATATTATATAGAAGTATAAACCCTCTATGATGGATGTGGTCATTATGTATATCTAAATTATTACCAATAAACTTACTAAAAATACTATTCTATACTATAAATACTATTCTATTCTTTAAATATTATCCCAAGCTATAGTGGTACCACTGTAGCTATAGCTATATAATGTTTAAACTTGGGTCACACTATTTCTCCAACTTTGCTCCTTATGTAAAAATTGTTCTGTTATGGCCTCTGCAGTTATATATGAATGTTAGACTTGCCTTGTTAGTTACTGAAGTTTTCTTTGAGATCAAATTGAATCTATAGATCCAGTTTGTAAGAACTGAAATCTTTGGAGAATCAAATATTGTCACAAATATGATGTATCTCTCCAATTACTTAGTTGTTTTTTTAATTTCTCAGTGTACAGAGATTTCATACCTTTTTTCAGATTTATCTCTAAATATTTCATATTTTGATGCTGTGTTCACTGAAAATATTTTCAATTTTTGATTGTTCTGTGTTAGTATATGAATTCATTTATTAGTTTCTGCAAATTTGTGTTTGTGTGTGTGTGAGCATGCACTCTCAGATTTTCTGTGTTGTTTATCTTGTCATCTGCGAATAAGGACAGTTTCAGTTTTTCCTTTGTGATCTGTATGCCTTTTATATTTGTTCATCATGTGTGTGTGTGGGGGGGTCTTGTTACCCTGTCCGGTGCACTCCACTACCATGCTGAATAGAAATGGTGAGAGCAGATATTCTTGGTGTCTTGATCACATTCCTGCAGTACTATCTCTCTTCTTTACCTCCTCATTATGCCTGAAGCCCCCATGTCATGCTATGTTGAGCTTAACCAGCAGCAGGACAAGTTACTTCCCTTTGACCATGAAGCACTCTAACCAAGAGGCCTGCCTTGAGTGATGCTCTGGAGATCTGTGGAAGATTCTCTTGTTTTCAGTTGGGAAGTCCTGCATAACATATTAGAAAAGGCAAACCTGTGCTCTATCTGGCACATGAGTTATGAAGAAATGATCAGTAGTCTGATCAATAGTAAATACCACTGAGAACTTTAAATCAAGGCAGGAAGAAATAATGACTGTGGTCTTTGTGGTGCTTTCCCACACAGTGCGGATGGCAAGCGGCTGCTGCGCTTTTTCCTCTTGGGAGTGGCAGATGTGTGTTTGTTGATTTAAAGCATCAGGAATCAAGGATGTGCTTTTCTGTCCTTCTATTGTGCTCAAACGTCCTTCTTCTATAAACTCTGCCTCTGGAAGGCAGATGGTGGGCCCTAAGGAGCTACTCATGGTAATTGCAATGCCATTGCTTCCTTTCACGTTCACTGTACACGCATTTAAAGACACCAGATCACTGCAAAAATCTAATTTCTTTCTCACTTCTGCTTATCCACCAAAGTTTCTTTTTACATTGTTAGTAAGGTATGTGGACCAAAGAAAAGTGGTAAAAGTTTATTCAGATAGTCAAAGGAAATGAGGAAATATAATCGTAGTTGAAAAACCTGAATGTGCTTTTGAAATCTTTTTGGAAGTGTTGGTGAAATACCAATATTCTTCTTCAGTGCCTTCATACTTAAAAGGAATAGATTGAACTCTATAATTTAACTGCCAAATCCAGCATTCATATCCATCTGGACAGTTTTAAAAGGATCTTTGAGCCAGTCAGAATTGGCAGTTGGTTGTATAATCACACCTGCATATGGTGCAGGATTTACTTTTAATGGGCAACAGTTAGAGCATGAAAGTATTGCATGATGTGCCTGCGCTGAGAACCCACGCTTTCACATGTTTACACGTGTGAGTAATTACATTATGTTTTAAAGCTCGCTGCTAACAAAGCCTTTGTTCTTTATTTCCTACAAATCAAATTAGTTGGGGATAGAGTTCATTTTGAAATTATTTGGAAAATGTTTTGGTATTCTGAAAGTTTCTTTGTACCAAAGATTTGCAAAGTTGAAAGAAAAGCCACAAACCTCCAAGACCAGTGAAGGAAAAAATGCATAAAACCAACAACAAATTAAATATGTTAAACACCTCCACTATAACAGAGTGGAAGTCACCTTATTTTTCTAAGTGCATGTCAAATTCTGCAAGCATTTAGCTCCAAGTCATTGTACCTGGAGATAATCTCTACTGCTTATATAACCAAGAAGAATCTTGACTTCAAAAAACTGCATTTTTCTCAGTCCAATTTAGGCTACTAAGTCTGTTCTTGTACTGCACTCAAAAGGGC
>RJWT010047914.1:0-11232 GCA_004365215.1 Cuniculus paca | reverse complement strand
TTAGTTCTCATCCTTAGGGTACAGAGGACAAAGAGGGGGCTTCAGGCTCAGTCATGGTGGCTGCAGCAGATGGCACCTTAAAGACTCGAGGTTTCTGGATTTCCAGTGGCTTAAACTACACTTTGAACACACATCAGTGTTGTCTCTCAGTGCAGAGAAAGTGTGAACTTAAGGCACCTCTGACCATTTTCCCTCTCACTTGCGTCCAACTCCAGCTGCAGAATAGTACGATAGACAATACTTCCCTCTACACTCCGACGCGCCTCCAGGGGACAGGCAGGCAGTGCGCAAGTGCAGGAAAACATTTAAAAAGTTTTTCCTTGGAGAGGGTTGAACAATTTTCAGTGCTTAAGAGTACAGTGGTACCTGGGCTGAAAATTCCCAGTGCTCAAGAATACTTTGTACTCTTGGTTTATGAAATTCATTTATTTTAGGATTTGGAGAAAGATGGCGGTACTCATGTTTGTGTGGGGGAGATGCCCGTTGAAACGTTTGCCACTCAATGCGAAGTTTGTGAATAGAAGCCAAAGTTTGCTGAGCACTTTTGTTTGTGAGCCCAGTGGTGCTTTTCTTTTCTGCAAAGAAAAGCATTTGTGACTCAAGGTATCACCGTACACTCCAAAGGAGTAAGGGGACTCACCACTGAGCTTCCCATCTGCAAAGCAAGGAGAGAAGAAAGTGTCCCTTTTAATCCTCGGCTTTTATATGCCCGCGGGCGTCCTCTGTGGTTTCCGTGCTGCAGAGCAGGCGGCTGCTACCTGGAGAGGGACGGAAGATAGGTCGGCGTGGGCTAGCAGCCACCTTCACCGCGGCGCATACCTGCTTCCTCGGAACACTCACATTTCCAGCTCCAGAGTGTGGTTCCGAAAGCCCAAGGTACAGCTGATTCCTGCTGTAACACCCAGGTGTAGGAAGGGAAGCACTCGCCATGAAAACTTGAACCAAAGATTGAGAGACCTGGATAACGGCTTTCTAACTTTGTGAAAAACAGAGAAAAAAATCAAAGGGCAGATTGAAAGTGTTCCAACCATATTGTTTAGTGCTTGTAAGTATGAGTGCTTTTTGGACAGCTCTCCTTGGTGTCACCCAGAGCTCAGTTCCCTCCCTGTGTCTCAGGATGGTGCTTCACCTGCTGGTCCTGCTAGTGGAGGGAGAAGACCCCTGCCCGGGCACTGGGGTGACTAAAACCATCCCGTGTGCCTTCCTGGACAAGCACAAATTCCGATTCACTTCACCTAGGGACGGAGGTTATGTAGTCTAGAGAAGCACAGTACCACTTACTGACACAGATAACAAGCATCCATGACAGGGGTGAGCGGCCAAATCCCGTCCCCTGACCACAGTCACGCTCGAGAGCATGAGCTGCAAAGCAGCTAGAAATCCAAAAGGCCACTGCACCAACTGCTTAAAATAAGACGACAAGCCATCGAGTAACTGCCACACAAGCCAAGAAAGGAACACAAGTAAATTCAGCAACCGGCGTAGAAGTCTAACGCAGCAAAACAGAAATGCAAGGCCCTCCCTGCCTGCAAAAATGAAAATGTCCCATCAAGAAACCTAAAGGTGGAGACATCACTGTCTGCCCTGCTCTCAACTTTTAACGCAGCTCAGCCAACCAACAAAAGGCCTAAGCAACCAGCACACAGCGGATGACACTTTTTGATACCTAAATGAACCACAATTCAGAATCCAGTCAAAAGATTTAGAGTTACCAGGAAACAAAGGGAAACTCTTTCCTTTTTCCAGTCCTCTCGCTGGGCCCTCCAAGATGCGATAGGGGAATCATAGCTCTCAACCCGCTAGATGTCAGCTGTGCCAAGTTCGTGTCCCCTGAAATCAAAGAAGGAATTCCAGGGAACAAAGCGGGATACGAGTGGGAAAGGTTTATTGAGAGACAGCTCCTGAGAGGGAAGGGGGGTCCCGGAAGTGGGTTGCTATCAAGGCCCTTTGCAGGGGTAATGTATACAGCAAATGTGGGCACAGTGCAGGTCAAACTACAATCAACCAACAAAATTACAGGTGTAGCTTCCTGGCTAATACTGAGCCATTAAGGAAGCGGGGCATGCAGCAAAGGTACACGGCTGGCATCATTAACCCTGGCTTATCTACGACTTCTAGAACGGGCGCAGCTGGCGGTTTCCACGGGGCCGAGGGAGTGGTGGGCAATGCGGCGCCTGCTGCAGGCTCCTGGCTCACGCCGCTGCCGCCGCCGCCTTCACGGAGGGACCCCGGGGAGCGAGCAAGCTGTGCGGGCATCTGGGAAGAACATGCACAGCAGAAAAGAAAGCCAAGCCCCTCAAGCAGGAGCCCGCGTAGCCCGCCTGAGAGCAGCAGGGCCCAGAGTGAGCTTCCTCGGAGCGCGGGCTGTCGGTTAGAGGGAAACGCCTCTTGGGAACCGTCTTGGGAAGCCCAGCCGAGCTGTCTACGCAGATGCCCCAGCGCCGACTTGGCCGCCAAGTTCTACTTCAGTTTGATAAAGCTGTCGACGCAGCATTGGCTCCGAGGGTCTCTAACGACGCGGAGTCTGCGATAGTGTGTGGACTTTTGTACTGAACGATGTTGAATTCAGAGAGCTGACAAAACTGACTAAAAAAGATAAAGTGAACATCGTCGTGTGTGATGATAAAAATAATGGCTCCAATACTACAGAATGAATAGGAAAGAATAGGTTTTTTAATGCCATCTCCTGCTATTACTCATTGCTTTTTGAAGAGAAGCATAGAAGGGACTTTAAAAAAAATTATTCTAGCATTGCAGAAATGACTGTACTCTGCTATACTATCAGAGAATTCTGGCAGAAAAATGCTTATAACTTCTTTTACACTACCTTTATTATAAAGCATGAAGAAACAATTTTTTAAAAATAACAAATAGGGGTTGTAGCCCTCCTGAAAATTCTTTAATAAACTCATTTTTAAACTTAAAAAAAAGGAACATTCTGGGAAGGAATGGGTCCAGGTGTCCTGGTCGCCCACCAGGCTGTCTGTTGCGCATCTGGTCTCAGGTTCTCCTTATCTACAGAGAAGTATGGAAGTCAGGTCATGAAGACTGTCTGTAGGGGGCCAGGGACTTAGCTCAGTGGCAAACTGGCTGCCTAACAAGCACAAGGTCCTGAGCTCAATTCCCAGTCCCCGCCCCCCCAAAAAAGACTTTGTCTGAGGCCTTGTCTTCTTCAGATGCATCTCCGGAGACAATTCTGATGTCTTTGATTTTCCCTGACTTCCTTGAAAGCGAAGTTCCTCTCTGTATATTAATTTCTATCTAACTTAGCAGCCTTTAACAGTATCCTGGCTGCAAACACTACTCACAGCTAGTTGCTGCCTGGGTTATCAGACTGGGCATCAGGATGCTATAATACTATTAAAAGTAACTTTTATTTTAATTAATAATGGCCTGGGCTGAGGATACAGGTCAGCAGCATAAACGCCTGCCTGGCAAGCGTGAGGTCGTGAGTTCAATTCTTGGCACCCCCAAAAAAAAGGCCCATATGTGCAAGAATGGTGAGGTTGGGAATTCGGTGTGCCTAAGAGAAGTCATAAAGCACTTCCTGTAAGCATAAAGGTGAACGTTTTCCATAGATTAGTATGCATAGGGAAAGCACAGTGTGTAAGGGCTTGGTACCGGCCACAGTTCTGAGGCAGGAGGCTGGCTGTGAGTTCGAGGCTAACCTGGACTACTTAGCAAGATCCAGACTTAAAACCAACGAACCACGACGTACGTATACGTGTGTGTGTGGTGTACATGTATTTGTGCTGGTATTGTTCGCACAACTGAATGCAGATGTCGTGTGTTCTGGGTGAATGACTTGGGGATGACAACGCACAACGTTTGCACCATTGTTGCCCCGATTGACATGTTTTGAAATTTTGTTGTAGTTTTTTCTTTTTTTCCTTGAAATAAAATGGACTTGGGAAAAAAAGAAATTTTGTCCTTTTTTTCTCTTTGAAATAAAATGGATTTGAAAAGAAAAAAAAAACAACAAACCAACCAAGAACTGTATTATTGAAGCAGAGTTGTCTCAAACAGTGACTTTCTTCCTTCTCATGACTATGAAGATGAGAAAACAAGCATGGCTGTACTTTTTCTTTTCAGTGCCTGGACTTGAACCCAGGGCTTTGGGTCAGGCATAAACACAGATTTTAATAAGTTGAAGCTACATACACTTTTGAAAATGTAAGGCATTACAGAAAATAGCCTCAAATTTAAAACATTTTTCCCACTTTGTGATACCCGTATTTCTAGTTGTTTAGTGGTTTGTGAGATTTACTTTCCAAAGCAGAGAAACACAATGGTGGTATGTTAACTGAGTGGGGCTGGGGCTGGAGTTGTTTCTAGATGTTGTGTACAAAAGCAGATTGTGGCCAAATGGAGCTAAATCATCACACTAGATGACGCTCGCAGTTCAGGTGAATGGTTTTGTGCCGGGATGTGAAACACATTAAAGTGCTCTGCTCGCTGTCGTGGGAGCCAGAGTTTCCGGAATTAGCGCGAGTGAGGAGAGCGGTCGAGGCACCGGGCGTGCTTCAAGACCCTGCATGTCCGAGACTTTTCATTATTTAAACCTGCATCACCTGTGCTAGCCTGGCCCCGGACTGTCCCCAGCTTGGGGATGCTGGGAGGTGGTGGATGCCTTAAGAACTGGTAAATCAGGCACAGCAACACACGGCTGCCATCTCACCATGGAGGCTGAAGCAGGACATCCGTGAGCTGGAGGCCAGCCCAAGCTACAAAGCAAGACCTTGTATAAAACAAAACAAAACAAAAAAAAGAATAGAGTTGGTGAGACTTCTGGCCACCGCTGCCCTATGCCTGAGAGGGACAGAGAGGCTCCGCCCCTCTGTGTGTCTCACTTCCCCGCCCCAGTGTGCTGCTCCCCACAGAGCCAAACAAACACGGACTGAAACCTCCGAAACTGTGAGCCAAAGGAAAGCTTTCCCCTTGGTCACTGGAATCACCCCTGCTAGGATAGTGCTCCACTACTTAGCTGCACCTCAAGCCTTTTCTAAAAAAATTTGACACAAGATCTCACTAAATTCGCCAGGCTCCAACTTCTGACCCCCGGCTTCTGCTGCCCGAGTTGTGGAGTTCAGTTATGCACCATTGTGCCGGCTACCCCTTCCCCCTCCCTAGACCATGACTTCAGGTATTCGTTACGGTAGTGGGAAGCTGATGCAGTCTGCTAGACACTGCTGAGCTAAGTGATTTTTCTGTGCTTACATCCCTGCTCAAAATTTGCCCAATAGTGCAAGTTTATCTACCGCTTCAATCGTGTAATTTGCAGGATTTGTACCTACGAATTACTTAGTTTGTTAGGAAGTATGAAGTGTTTAACTGAAACAACTCAAGGAAATGGATAGGATAAAGACACAAATGTAAGCACTGAACGTGTATGTTAAAAACTAGAGCCTGAGGCAGGAAGGTTGCTGTGAGTTGCAGGCTGGCCTGGGCTACATCAGTGAATTCAAAGCCAGACTGTACTAGAGTGAGACCCTCGCTCCAAAAAGTAAGAAACCAGACCAAACCAAAACCATGAACCAGAATCCCAGAACATCTGACATGGCAGTGAGGCTGGGGGCGCTGTCCCTCTGAGTGCAGTGGCTGACTTATGTTGTTCTTATTTTCTTTTCTCAGTGCTGGAGATTGATCCCAGCGTGTCAGACACACAAGGCCAGTGCTGTCACCAGGCTACATCCCCAGCCCTTGTGTGAACTACTGACATTACTGGTCTGGTTGCAGGAACCAATCCTGTAACTTCTGGGCATGTGTAAGAAAGAGATGGTAGCCAGGCATGGTGGTGGTGGCCTGCAATCCCAGCACTCTCGAGAGGCTGAGGCAGGAGGATGCAGGCTGAGCCCAGGTTGAGCTCCTTAGCATGACTCAAAGCAAAGGGGGTTAGGGCTGAAGATTTAGCACAGTGCCTAGCACTGGAAGACAAACGCTGTGCTGAAGGAAACCACCAGAGAGGGTTTTCAGTCAGAAGAAACGCAGGTGAAAATGGTGGCTTATTGAGCAGAATCATTTCCAGCTGGAGTCTGGCTGTGGGCATGGGTGCAGGAGCACAGCAGGGCTGTGGGGGGCAGTGCCACTCAGAACCCTGGGGACAGGGATGCCTGGAGGGGAGCGGGACAGCAGGACAAACCTTCCTCTTGTGATGGTCCCGACACACAAACGGCACACTGCTGAACACACCCGCACTAAATGATTGCATTTTTATTAACATCTCCCGTCTTAAAAGAAACACCAGGGCCAGATGAGGCGGCAGAGCAGGAGAGAGCTCTGAACACACACGGGTCCAGAGCAGCTGGCGTCAGGGCGGCAGCACCCTCCGGGAGTGGGCCTTCACCCAGGGGTGCACCGCGATCTGGCTCAGGGGCAGCCGTTCCCCGGGCTGGAACCTCAGAAGCCTGGAGATCAGGTCCTGGGCCCCTGCAGGCATCGAGAGGGGGAACCTCACGTCCACCTGGGAGGCCAGGGAAGAGGAGGCCCAGTTAAAGAAGCTCTGTGGCCCGTGCGGCCCCTGTTCCGGAGCTGAACAGGCCTCCTCATGTGTGCCCCGGCCCTGCCGCCTCTCGGCAATCGCCCACCTTGAGGATGCGCCTGTAGGTCTCGCTGTGAGAGGCACTCTCGAAGGGCGGGCTTCCCGCCAGCAGCTCGTAGCAGAGCACCCCGATACACCACAGGTCCACCTTCTCATCATACGCGCTGCCCGCGACCATCTCCGGCGGCAGGTAGTCCAGAGTCCCGCACATGGTCTTCCTCCTGGGGACGCCGTGCCAAGGCCCATGGTGAGGGAAGACCTGCCCCTCCCTTGGAGACAACTCATAACACAGAACGACACTCAGGGAGGGCAGGTACAGGGACCCAACTCCATGATCTGCAATTCGCCACACGATTATTCAGCGTGTCCAGAATGTTTTCACATAAAGATTCTCAGCAACCATTAAGATTTGCCACGGTGGCACACGCCTGTGACTCAGCAACTCCGGAGGCTGAGGCGAGCAGACTGCGAGTCTGAGGACAGCCAGGGCTACAGAGTGAGACGCTGCTCAAAAAACAGAAACAAACAAGATTTGGAACAAAATGACAGAGTGCCAAGAGGGAACAAGTAAACAAACCACAGTTCTTTTTTTTGTCTTTTTGAGATAGGGTTTCTCCATGCCATGCAGGCTGGCCTTGGGCTCACTTTGTAGCCCAGGCTGGTCTGGAGCTTGCAACGATCCTCCTGCCTCAGCCTCCCGAGTGCTGGAATTACAGGAGTACACCACCACGCCCAATCCACAGTTCTTTCATACAGAGAAATATACTTTCTGCATTATAGAGATTGATTTACTTATACAAAATCTTATTGGTAAGATCATACATTAATGAAGATCAGAAAATAAAAGTGTGGTTGGGCCGTATTCTTTAAATTTACATACATATTATATCTAATTGTTTGTTTCAGACAGGGTCTCACTGCGTAGCTTAGGGTGGCCTTGAATTCACAATGTAACTCACCACATAGCCCTAGCTGGTCTTGAACACTCATCGATGATCCTCCTGCCTCAGCCGTCAGAGCACTGAGATTAAGGGGTGTGCCACCATGCCTGGCTTTTAAATACGCAAATATATTAAATGTACACATTTGAAAAGGACAGCATCCAAATACAAACACAGATATGGCATTCATACGCAATGGGACCACACTCGGCTGAAGAAAGACAAACACGGACCATCTGTAGGAAATAGATGCACCTTGAGGCTGTAATGTTAAGGGAAATAAACCAGACCCAAAGGGTTGTGTATCACATGGTTTCTCTTCTATGAGGAATCCAAAGTATAAATAAAGAGCAAAATAAAAGGTAAATAATAGGACATGAGGTGACAGATCTTCTGCAAACAGGAAGGGGAGCAAGAGGCAGAGGTGACGGGCAGGGGGAGAGGACATTTCAGAAGTTACGATGCGCTGCGTAAATACACCAACTTCTCTGATGAATATAATCATGATGCAGTGCAGACACATACTAATAAAAATGAACACAGCCCAGGTTTGAAGCTGGGTCTTAACAGGTGGGTTGGATCCAAAGGGGTCGCCCCTCACTGGTGCCAGGGCCCCAGCCCACCGGACCTACCTCAGTGATGGGGTGTGCACAGACCAGCCGAAGTCTGCGATCTTCACCTCGCCCCTGAACCCGAGCAGCAGATTCTCCGGCTTGATGTCCCTGTGGACCACCTTCCTGGCGTGGCAGTAGGCCAGGGCATCCGCCAGCTCCTCTATGATCTGTGCGAACACAACCACAGCCTCCGAAGGAAAGCCCGCCACACTGCACGCAAGGCAGCGCGCTCCTCGGAACCTTAGTGTGGCCGTGGACCCTTGTTTCTCGGCTGCTGACTCTGCCCTTCCTTTCAGTAGCACCGGTGACTCGGGGGAAGATCTCCGCTCCCCTACTTCACTTGCTCTTACGGGATGGGCTCTAACATGGACAGATCGGCCCTGCTGCCCTAGAACATGGAACAGTCAGACCTCACACCACCCCTGAGCCAATGAAGGGATCCCCAGAAAGCGGGTCCCAGGGGAAGGGAACAGGAGGGAGCGAGCATGGAGACCACTTGTCTTTTCCATTAGACCATTTCCGCAGTGAACTATGTTTACATTCCTGGCGCGGAGTCAGTGCAAGCATGTAACATCTTAAATCCTTTTCATTCCCTTTCTCTCCCCTTTCACTCTCCCTCCATCTCTTGAACCCTTTTCACTTTGAGAAAAATCTACTGTATCTCCCTACTTCCTATTATCTTTTATTTTGCTATTTATATTGAGTTTCTCATTTAAGAGAAAACATGCAACATTTTAGCATGAGTGTCTGATTTATTCTACTTAATGTTATTGTCTCAAGGTGCATCCATTTCCCCACAGACAACACAAGTTCATCCTTCTTTATGGCAGAGTAGTACTCCACTGCATATAAATACCACATTTTCTTTATCCTTTCATCTGCTGACGGACATATAGGCCGCTTCTGATTAGCTATTATAAAATCGCTGCTACAAACATGGGTTATGCATCTCTTACTGTATTATGATGACTTAACTTTTTCAGGAAAATATCCGGAAGGGGAATAGCTGGGCCAAATGGAATTCCTAGATTCAGTTTTTGAGGAATCTCTATTCTGATTTCCATAGAGGCTGCCTCACTCATCCTGACAGCAAGCCCAGCCACTGCTACGGAGATGACCACTGCTGTGCCTCCTTCTCTGGGGTGCTCCATGAATCCAGCTACTGTCTTCTGAGCCAGTTCAACCCATTTACTCAGTAAATTCATCCTAGTCTTTGAATATGTTGTTCTTGTTTTATGCATAATTGAGTTAGATTCTCTTACAACTAAAGAATCCAGTTTTATACACATTTAGGAGATAAATCTGGCGACGAATCTGAAGATGAAGGTGTCATTATGTGGTATGTAAGGAAAAAGTTCAGTTAAACTTTTTTGCTGTTTTTTTGAAACAGGGTGTCACTCTGTAGTCTACGCTGGCCTTCAATCACTACATGGCCACCTGCCCTCAAACTCGCAGTGATCCTCCTGCTCAGTCTCCTAAGTGCTGGGATCACAGGGTGCACTGCGACCGCGGCTCCAGAGAGGAGCATTTTAAACAGCAGTCTGGGGCCCACGGAGACCCACAGCAAAGCCAGGCCCCTCACCGTGGCTGTGCGCTGCTCATCCAGGGTGCGGCTTCTGAGCAGCTCCTTGTACAGCTCCCCCCGCGGCGCGTATTCCAGAATCAGGTAAACCCGGCGCGCATCATGGAAGTAGTTGTAGAGGCGCAAGATATTGGGGTGACTGGAGGAGGGGTGGGGAAAGGATCAGTCGTCTCCTGAACCCAACGCACCCTACTGCTCCAGCGCCTGATCACGCAAGTGGCCACCTGTGGGGGCACCCGAGTAAAAACAGCCCGAACTGGCAGCACGGCAGGGCGGAAGAGGGCCCAGGCCGGGCGCCCGACGCGAGGACCGCCGCTCACCGCAGGTGCGCCTGGATCTCCACCTCCCTGCGCAGCTGGTGCTCCACGCCTTCCCTCTCCACCTGCGACTTGAACAGGACCTTCAGGGCCACGACGAAGCGGCTCTCCCGGAGCCGGGCCAGGTACACACTCCCGAACTTGCCCTTGCCCAGGGGACACCCGATGTCGAAGTCGTCGATGGTGAAGGGCCTCCTGCCGAGCGCGGAGAGGCCGGCCTGGCGTCAGCGTCCCCCGCCCCCACCCCCGGCGCCCCGGCCTCCGGGCACTCACCTGGCGGGGAGCGCGGGCTGCGCGCGGTGCTCGGCCTGCGGGCGGCTCTGGAGGGGGGGCGGGGGCGGGGGCGAGGGCGACGGCGACGGCGACGGCGAGCTCGCGTCCATCGCGTCCTGCTCGGCGGGGCAGCCAGGAAGCAACCGCACCGCTCCTCTGCTGGGAAAGGTGCTGAGCGACCCACGAGCAGACTTTTTATACCAAGCGCGCCTGGTCACTGGGGCGGGGCTGATGGCAGCGGGCGGGTGCTCATTGGCTGCAATTTCTGACGCCACTGACAGCGTGTCCAATAGCATAGTCAGAAGAGGGAGACACCGGGCCAATAGGATGGCTGGGCCGGGGTTCAGGCAAGGCAGGGAGCGGGAAGGGGCGTGCGCCTGCGCACAAGGGGGCACGAGGCATTTCCCCAGCCTGGGGACTCGCGGGCCACGTGCGCGCAAGCAACCGGCTTTGAGGCGCAGGGACTCCAGCTCCTAAGTGCTTCTCCACCCATCACCATCTTGAGTTTGGGGTCTCAAGTATAGTAAAATCAGACATGTGGGGTTCGTTTTCTTGCTTTCTTGTTTTTGCAAATTGAGAGATTTCAAAAAAAATTGGGTTTTGTTTTTGTGGTACTATGCCCCAGATTTTTTTTTTTTTTTGAGACAAGCTAAATCCCTAAATTGCCCAGGCTGGGCTCCAACTAGCGATCGCCAGCGTGCCGGGATCCCAGGCATACGCGCATGCGCTAGGATTACAGTTTCTTCCTTAGGGTGGAGGATGAGTTTAGCTCCAGGGCGCCCTCGTAGTGGTCACCTCGGGCAGGACAGGGCAGAGCCCGACCAGTGGTCTGACCTGTCAGCCCCTGCAGCAGCAATGAGAGACGACTCTCCTGGACAGAACACAGGTGACACAGCCTCAGGCGGGGTAGGGAGCCCACGCCCCAGAACCCGATGCTGCTTTTCCCTTGCCCTGTACACCCAGTCAT
>RJWT010047913.1:0-11224 GCA_004365215.1 Cuniculus paca | reverse complement strand
AAGTTGTCCCCCAAATCAAAAGAAATAAAGAGAAAAACTGCTGAAAAATATCTGACCCCTTCCCCTTAAAAAAATGGTGTCTTTTTCTACATAAGGTGCGGAAGTGCTGACTGCACAGTTTGTACAGAAAACCAAATTGAATAGGAAAAACCAAGAAGTTCCTATTTCTAAAGATGTTCCAGTGGCAACAAATGCTAAAAGAGCAAGGAGACAAGAGAAATCTCCGGTCAAAACTGTTCCAAAGGCTAAACCACCTATGAAGAAATCTTCACAAAAACAGAGAGTAAATATAGTAAAAGGCAATAAGAATCCCAGAATCAAAAAGCAGCTACAACCTGGTAAGAAACACTCTTCCTGCAAATGTAAACACTAAAATACAGATCTAATAGAGATTGCAAGATGTGTTTTGAAATAATATAAGAGCAGTTGAAATTTATCAATAATTCATTCCGTATTCTTCAGTTCAGACCCTAACATAAATAACTTGATCCCCTATTGTAAATAAATAGGAAAGTGCAAAGACTGAGTTTTTCACAAAATAGACCTTACTTTTGGATTTGTATAAAGTCTAAACATGAATTTTTTAAAGAGTTAATAGTATAAAAGACTGTATTTATGAGTAAATGCATGAGCAAATAGTATCTGGCAGTATTCGTCTGAATCATAATTAGTTATAAAAAGTAAAAGGCCGTTAGTCTGTCTTGAGGGAATTGTGAACACATTGCTGAGAACTGTCAGTAATCCAGAATCCTGTATTTGGCTGTCAAGCTATTAATTTTAAAAGTTATTACTACATTTCTGACTTTAAATAATAAAGTTTAGTGATATGAACAAAAAACTGACTACTGCTGTATCTCAAGCTGTTAGACATAACTTCTTTTCTAAAACATTCTGTTGTCACCTCAGACCTTTATGCTGCTAAATGTACACTACCTCTACTCCTAGGTCTAGGTCCACTTCCCTTAAGTTGTCTGTGTATGGTGTGATTGTTCTTTCAGACCGTGAAGTATAAATGACATTTTATCTGTGCTGTTAAGTCCTGTTGTGCATGTGCTGTCTTGTTTTGTTTGGTTTCACAAAATGATCTCATAGACAGTAGAGATTTAGAGAAAAGCTTTTGTTGGTATGGTGGAGTTATGGGTGAACTTGTTTCTTAAGTTCCTTTAATGTTTTATGACAAGATTTTCCTTAGAAGCTCACAGTGATACAGTTTTTGCTTCCATACTAAATTTGAAATCTTCTACCTTCTGAGAGGAACTTATGATTTGGTCTTACCCTGTGTGTCCATATTTAGTTCTTAGTATTTTCCCAACATGTTTCTTTCATTATGTCAGTTTGTCTGCTCCAGGTACAGTATAAGGTATTTTTACTCCTGTGTAATTCTTCTCTGCCCATCCAGGTTCTGTGCAGCTAGATCTTACCTCCACATAGAAACATTTCCTTATTCTCTGACCTTATGCTCATTTTCTTTTGGGTGTTTGAGAACATTATAGAATTTAATTTATACTATTTGTGGCTTGGTCCTATCTTTACAGTTTGTAAACATGGGAATAGATAGCTATATAGTGTACTATATTCTATAGCAATGTTGTTTGAATTCTTTGTATGGAATTAGCTTTTAATATTCCTTGACAAATTCATTGAGAGGAACTGTGCCATTGGATATTGGCAGAAAAATGAGCCCAGAAAATTAATTTTTCAAAATGCATGTTCAAAAGTAGGTTGATTTGTATTATAATGTCTATATATATGCAACCACATGCAAGTTACATTTTTAAGATACAGCCTTTTAAATAATCTCTTAATTTTTTTTTCCATTTCTCAATCACCCGTACTAATCTGTTTTATTTCTTATACTTGAGATGTCAGAGTTTGAAACATTCATCCCAGCCTGAACCACCAGTAATACGTGCATGATTGTCGTGTTGGGTGGATTGAACTATTAGTAGTACATGCATGACTGTCCCATTGGATGGTTTGTATCACCCAATGGGACTGTCCCATGCTGACGCACAGGATAGTTGTATGTGTACCACCAGTGATTCAAGCTGTCTGATGTGGTAAACATGCATGTATGGCCCACTGGGAACATGTTAAGACAGATGGAACATGGCCATGCTGGCCTTAATTTGAAAAGTACTGATTAAAAGATTTTGAGTTTTGATTATCAGAATCAAGTGAGAGTTTTGAAGTCAATTTTATTTTTCTCAAACTGATAAATTTCTATCCTTTTGAAAGTCTGTGATAAAATTTTTTATTCACACAAACTTTAAATTTTTGTAATAAAAAATTTAAATTTTTATTAAATTTTATTATAAAAATTCTTTATATTTTTATAGAATTCATTTGGCATTGTCTTACTGTCTTAGAGTATCAGTGTTGTATTTTTGTTTGATTATCAGTTACAAGTCAAAAATGACTTAAGACTATACATACTTATTAAACTGCCATTTTTCTTCACTTCAATACAATATATTTCATAGTTGACTTAACTTATAAGATAACAGGTAAGTATATGGAAGCCCTAATGTTTTAACAGAGATAGGGTGAAAAGGAACATTTTAAAAGATAACATTAACTGGTAATTCTGGATACTTATAACTTCTAATTTTTTGTGTCATTACATATCATAATTTAAGCTCACTGTATTTTAAAAAATTGCTTCATTTTAAACTTAGCTGGCTTCTCTTATCACTTAATAAAGGAAGTGGTTTCTGAGAAAATATGTTAGCTAACTAATACATACATACTTCCAACTACTACATGCTTTTGCCCTCACTAGATTGTAAGCTCCCTGAGGGCAGGACTCTCATTTTCCTTTGATTTTTATATCCCTGTATGTATGTTTCTTCACTTAATAGCGTGTATAGTTTTTATATCCCTCTATGTATGTTTCTTCACTTAATAGTGTGTATAGTTCAATACACGCATTTTTAATGATGACATCTTTTTAAATTAGTGTATAAATCCCTTAAGATTTATTCCTACATCAGTACTTTATAATACGCATATCTAAGGGTGAGAGACACCTCAATCCATTCATAAAATCTAATATATAATCTGTGTAACATGTCAAGAGATGTTTCTTGAATGTATATCTGTTAATTTTCACTAAGATGTAATATGAAAGAGAATTCTATGAATAGTGTTACATCTTTTCATTTTTTCTTTTATACTGAAGCCAAAGAAGAAACTGCTTTACAGCTTCAATCAGAAATTTCATCAGATGGTCAAAAAGATGGAGTTAGTATAAATGCAGCTCAACCACAAAGTACCACAGTGACTCAAAAAGATCCTCCTGGAAACTCCATTATCAGCTGTGACTCCCAGGCCCTAAATATGTTAGCTGATCTAGCATTAAGCTCTGCTGCCTCTTCCACACCACTATGTGAAGCTAGAAACCTTCCCTGCTCCTCTGAATTGCCACAAAATGATGTTTTACTGTCCAAAGAAAGTTCATTGTATGGTACTTCTGACCATGAATATCATAGGGGAGTTAAAAGTCAAAAAGGTGTACTATTACCTAAATCATCCTGTGATCAGAAGAGTAATTCAGAGTCAGACTTAACTGTTAGTCAAGAAGAAAACTTGATTCCTTGTAGTGAGACACCTGCTAATGCCCAGCCAGCACTCCATAAGGAAACATTAGAACCTCCAGGTGTAAGCCAAAGTACTCTTATTATTGTGGAACATTCATATGCCCTGCTTCTTGGAGAACATTCAAAGAGACATCTACTGCAGAGAGGGTTGCCAGGCCCTGCTTTTGCCAAGAATGGAACAAAAGGCCCTGACACCGGAACTCCAGTGGGGAAGGTCATGCCATTTCGGCATCTGCAAAACACCTCCCCTCTACAAAAGTTTTCTGAGGATTCATGGGTAAAGCGCAGAGGTCGATTTATATCTTCCAACCTGAAAAATATTTTTTGCTCCCATACTGTAGTTAGCTGTGATGGGTCTGTTAAGGTCACTTTCAAATGTGAAACAGAATATGCATTCAACTTAGATACCAAATACACGAACAACCCACTGGAGAAAACTGTTGTAAGAGCACTGCATGGGTAAGTAGGAGTGAAACTTGATGAAAGTGGATGTAACTTTTCTGTTGAGATTAACATTGCAAGGTGGGAAACTTGTGCCATACTTTTGAGAAGTGGAAATGTTATATATAAAATCAGTAATTTAGTATTAATATCAAGCAAATGTGTTTATTGACAATTGAGAATAACAGGTTTTGCCACTGCCAGTGATCAGAGGAGAGCTTTTTGAAGATAACTGTAGCCTTCCAAAAGGCTTTCCATTTTGTAATATTCTTTCAGCAACACTCATGGTCTTTGAATTGTTTTACATGAGATCTTAATGTAAAATGGCATAGCAGTAGTTCTTTAATTATCTTATGTATTTAATTCTAAGACTGAATTCTAGGAGAAACATTTAAAAATTACTTCTAGCTTGTTAAGTTGGTCAGATTGATAGGAGAGAATGGTTTTACAGAAGGATAAGAAGAGATTGAAGCTAGCCAGGCATGGTGTGCATGCCTGTAATCCCAGCACTTGGGATACTGAGGCAGGATGATTACCAAGAGTTCAAGGCTAGCCTAAACTATAAAGTTAGACCCTGTCTCAAAAAAATGAGAAGAGAAATTGAGGTTGAGGCAATAATAGCCGAATGGTTACTATCACAGGCTTTAGTATTTAGGCTAATCTAGGTAGTCTAGTCTAGCTTGTAGATTGTCCCATTTTATTATCTTTTATGACCCTGGGCAAGTTATGTGCATCTAATGAGTGCTTCCCAATCTACCATGTGTGCAGCTTTTCTAGGGAACTCATTAAAACTAAACATTCTGGTGCAGTTAGTCTAAAATGAGCTCTGAGATTCTACCTAACAAATTGCAGTGCGATGTCAGTGGAGGACGACAGTGTGTGGGTAACCCTTTCTAAGCACGGATGTAAATGTGATGAGGCTTTTACGTGTCTTAGGCCTTTTTGCAGTGACTGGCCCATCGTAATAAATAGGAACCATCACTGTGAGCAAGAAGCATTAGCATGATGACACTATGGGATGATAATTACCTGCTGTGAACTGTTTCACATGTGACTAATAGGCTTTGTAGGTCTTTGCAGATTTCTTTGCTTATACGTGTTCATATATCCTTAGTTACACATGTACACTGGTAGGCTGCTATTTCCTTACCTTAATCCTTTTTAACTGTAGCTTAATCTGCACTCATCCCACTTCAACTGTCTACTATCCTTTTTTGTCAGAGGCCAGAAATATTTTGTATCTCCTGTTATGGTTTCAAGATATTATTGGGACCGTAATCTGAAAATAGTATAATTCTGCTCAATTGCCTAGAGAAATACTGTACTATTTAAGGCCTCTCCAGCTATTAGAAGAGATACACAGAAGTAATGGAAAACAAATAAGTTGGCTATAGTCAGCAAAATGCAAGTGATGACGATTTGGGTAGTTGATGAAACTATTATTCGCATATTAGTATACTGTCTCCAAAGAGTTGGTAGGTATAAAAGACAAATGCTAGACTAGGAATCAGGAGACCGATACTCAGATCATAGTTCTATCATGCAGGTTTTGTGATTTGAAAAAGAAGTCATGTAAGTGTTTTGATTCTTGGTTTCCTTCTCTTTAAAAGGGCTGGGTTAAAATAATAAATGGATGGAATGGGTTAGACTTCATAGTTATTTATTACATCATCTTTACTTATTGTCTCATATCTGTAATATTTAAAATAAAAGTGAATACTGAAACTAGTCCATAACGTAGCACTTGTTTGTAATTATCAACTAAAACAACCATTTTAACTTTCATGTGTTCTTTAAAATTTCAGGCCCTGGAACATTAATTTGCCAGATAATATGGAAGAAACAAACCTTCTGCTTCATATGTGGGTAGCTCTGTTTCACAGAAATGAGAACAAAGTCATACAGTCTTCACGAAAAGTGGTAGAACACAGCAACCCAGCAAAATATGTGTCTCTGAATAGCACATTAGAATGTTTTGAACTCAGTGAAATTGAGGAATCCTCCAGTGTGGAAAGATGTTCAATAGAGCCACTGTTGGAGATTAAGGAAATGTCCAGAGGTCATGCTGATGAAGTGTCCTTCCATGGCCCTAACGGCTTGCTACCTCTCATTAAACTACCATCTTCCAGAGGGTTGGAACTCTGTGTACAGAATGAACAGAAAGAAGTTTTTGCAACAGCGTGTCATGCAGATACCTCAGAGAGTCAGAATTTCATATGTTCTTGTAATAATGAGGTATGATTGAATACTATAAATGCTAGCATTATTTTTGAAGAAACTTCCTTTTCTTAAAATGTAAAATCACATTTGAAGACATTGTTTTATGTTGAGAAAGTGAACTCTACAGCTTAAGAATTTTCATGCCAAAAATTTAGTTTTCATAAAAGTGTAGTTCTGATTGTCTGCAGGTACTTTATCTGCCATCCTAATTGAAAAAAACAAGAGCAGAAAATGATCACGGGGTTCAGATATCTGGGAGCCCACCATGGTAGCTTCGTTTTTGTGGTACTGGGGACTCCTTCACACTAAGATAACTCTTCAGCTTTTTGTTTTTGTTTTTGTTTTGCTTTATTGTTTTGTTGTTTTGTTTTTTGAGACAGGGTCTCACTAAGTTGCCTCGGCTGGGCTCAAACTTGCAATTAGTGTTGATATTACAGGCTGACACCACCACACCCAGCTGAAACAGAAATGTTTTTAACAAGAGAGTTGAAACATATGTTCCAAACATTGTAGAGGTATGGTAAATTGTATGATTACCATTTTACTGTATTCTAGACAGGACCAGGCTACACGTTTTAAATAAAGCAAAACAATGTTTATCAGATTATCACACTGTCTTAAGGTAGTTCTGCTAATATTTGAACAAAATTCTACTTGCTACTATTTAAGTTCTTTTAGTTTAATTTATGATTGTAAACCATATTGATAAATTTTCTGTTGCTTTGTGGAATAAGAGTTATTCAAATGAGAATTATCTAATTTTTAAAGCAGAGAAGAGCCGGAGATCTAGCTCAGTGGCCTAAAGCACCTGCCTAGCAAGTGCAAGGTCATGAGTTCAATCCCCGGTGCCGCAAAAAAAAAAAAAAAAATTAAACAGAAGATAGATAAGGATCTTAATTTACTCTGTCTCATGGGAAAGTTCCAAACCCCATTGTACTTATAATAACTGAAAACTGATGTTTTTAAGAAAGTTACTCTTGGATTTATTTTGTAATCTTATTAACAAATTGATTACAGGTGTGCCCCACCACACTTGGCTTCTAATCTGTGTATACTTTTATAGAAGAAAAATTGTAGGCTGGGTTTGCAGCTCAGTGATAGAGTGCTTGCTTAGCATGTACAAGCCCCTGAGTTAATGCCTCAAAACAAAGAGAGTTGCTTCATCTCTACACTGTGGTATTCTTACATGGTAGAGGAGTCAAAAGAACAAACACAAACTAAAATTAGTCCTTGTCTTTTCTGCTCTTAGGATCTGCTTGACTCTGATATTTTTTGTTTTGTTTTATTTTGTTTACTTTTCTCATTTCAGGTAATCAGAGGGAAAGCTGAAAAAGAATCTGCAGATAAACTAGAAGCTTCTAATCTTGTGCTTTCTGTTACTGGGAATACTCAAACTAATGGACCTTTTATTTCTGATGAAGATAAAACCTTTCAGTCACTTGACAGCAAAAGAATGGTTTCTTATAATGACACTGGCGCACAAGCTACATTCACCAGGACTTATGATGAGGCCAACAGTCAGTCAGAGATGTGTGGAAAGTCTGTTTACAGCCCTGTTGAAAGCAGAGTTGGTATTTTGCATACAAACACAAGTGCTTTAAAGGACCTTACCCAGTATAGCAGCCCTATACCTAATGAATGCCAGTCCTCCTTGGAAAGGACAGATGATAATACAGACTATGTGATGATTAATCTAGAACCAGTTACTTTCACTTTAGAAAATGCCTGTGTACCAGTACATACAGAAGTAAATAGTGCTGAAAAACCTATGGCCTTTAGTGGTGAGTCAATTAAAAAAGTGTCACCTGCTGCAAATGTTAGCCATCCTGTATCTGAATTGGAAGAGGCACAAACTGAAGGTGTCAGGGACATTCCGTCTCTAGCAGTATCAGAACAGACGAGTACTAAGTACCTTTCTGCCTCTTCAGGAGGAGAGACACTTAATGATGAACTGCTTTCTTTACAGAAAGAGATACCTCTTCCCGTCTCATCACCATCTTCTGATAAAGCATTGATAATGGAGGCATTATCATTAGTTAAATGTTCTAGTTATCCATTACCCAGTGAAGAAATGAAACACTCTCAAGATGTCTGTCTACAGACTCAGAATCTCTTTAGCATATCTTCAGAAGAGATTATAGAGCCATCACAGGTTGAAGTAGTCTCACCATCAGCTTCTGACTCTTTGGGAAAAAAGAATTCCCATGATTGTATCCCACCAAAAAGTAATATATCAGATGACTCTTTAGAACTAAGGAAGAATGACAAGAGTAGTTTAAGCTGTGAAAATATGAATTTGGAATCATTCAGTTCAGTGTTTGCCAAACCGATCAATTTGCCTATGAATGGGCAGGAGGTTAGCCTGGAGTTACAAGAGGAAAATTCTGATACTGACCTAACTCTAACAGTATCTCCACCTACAAGTCCCAGGGGAAGAGTACCAACTAATGAAACAGAGCAACTTCAGGAGTCTCCAGGGTCAAATTTAGAACTTCAGGATATAGCTGAAGAAATAGTTGAGCCTGAAGAGGTGACCCTCATAGAAAAAAGAAAAGTGAATTCAGCTAGTTCTGTGTCAGCTTACTCTACAGTGTCAAAAGAATTACTAGAAAACAAGGATAGAAATGGTGATAGTTTACAACCAATTGCTTTAATTCTCTCTAAACAAAATTGTACTCTTGAGATTGGGGAGGAAATTAATGTTACTTCTAATTTTCCCTTTAATTCTTTAATTGAAGAAGTGTCACCAGCTTCTAGTCCTGATCCCCCAGTACCAACTGAAGAAACACAGTCATCTCAGCCTGTGTCTCCAAGTAGTTTAAAACTTCATGATGCACAGTGCGAGAAAACTAACGAATTCTCTCAGATTGAGTCAGAATATTTCGATGTAACAGAAAAAGAAAATTCTTTGGTTGGTCCTGCCCATCTAGTGGGACAAGAGAACTTAATTCAACTACAGCAAATTCAGCTCTCTACTAAAATGCCTCTAATATTAACTAGTCATCCAGGAAAAAAAGATGGACTAATGCTTCCTGGTAAAACAACTGAGGAAATTGCCCCAGGTGAGAATGGTGAAGGTTTATCTTTCTCAGAAAAGGTGCAGTGCTATGACCCAGAGTTAAACAAACCTGCCTTAGTTGCCAATTATGGAAATAACTTCAAGCCTTCTCTTGAAAAACTGGTAAAATCAGAAAATCCATTGCAGCCGATTAGTGTAGAGAATAAAAATTTGGGCTTTAAACATCTTGTCTTAGAGTCCAGCGAACCCCCATTTAATTCTAGAAAGGCTATTGAAAATAAGTCTTCGGCTGACACATTAGTTTCTACAACTGCTGTAAGTGGGATAGCGAATATACCATTAAAAGAACAGGACAGCCCTGAAAGCATTAAGGAAAATCTCTGTGATAGTGACTTGAAGACAGGTACTGGCGGTTATATTCAGGTTAAGTTTATGAACTCTGTCTCTGTTGATGAAACTAATGTTACACAGATACACGTGCATCCAGAGATCCCAGAGTTTCATTCCGCTTCAGATACACATTCACACAATGCTACATTCACACAATGTACAAGACCAGAAAGTATAGAACTAGGGTTTCAGACACAGGAAATATCAGTCATCAGAATGGCTAATTTGCTTGGGAATAGTAGAATTGAAGCTGAATTACATGAAGAAGGTACAGATCTGGATGCCATCAGTCTTCAGTCCAACTCCACAGCTTCTACAAAAAGTGAACAAGAAAAAGTCCACACGCTGTCAGGTACATCGGTATGTGAAATAAAAGAGCTGTTGAATGGTGAGTTTTTGCCCATGGATGCATGTTATAAAAATACTGTACACACCAGTGAAAGCATCAGTGAAGAACCTTCTGCCTTGATTCCAGAATCTGTTGAAAGTCTTGTTTATGGAGTTCCTAAAGAACATATTGACAGACAGAGCATTAGTGAAGGGCAGAGGGATGAGGCAGATTCTGAAATACTAGGCAGAAATGTAGATGTGAGTATGAATTATGACATGTACTATGACCCACTTTCTGGAGATTCTGATGAAGACTCCCTTGATAATTGTAGAAATCCCAGATTAGATATGGAGAATTCCAGCATTTTGAGAAGTAGTTATACTAGCAAAAATGAACATGCTGCAAAAGATGACTGTGACTCTCTCATGAGCTTTGACAGCAGTGATAATGAAACTTGTGACTATTCTAACAAAGTTGAAGGGCCGGAGACAAGCATCCTTCCCAGAAACTGGGCCACTGGATTAAAGAAAGCAGATAAATGTGTGCCACGTTATGTCCAAATCCGAGATCTCCACGGTATCCCCAGGATTTACACTAACTTTACTGTAACAAGAGAATTCAAAGACATGACAAGAACTTTGCACAGGGTGAGAAGACACCCTAGTTTCACCATAAACTGTGGCCTGCTCAGCTCCTGGACAAGCACTTGGCAGGTGGCAGATGACCTCACACAGAACACTTTAGACCTGGAGTATCTGCGTTTTACACATCAGATAAAACAGGTAGTGAAGAAGGAAGGTTCTCGTCAATCTGACTCACCTCTGCAAATTTCATTGGGAGATTTCCGTTTAACAGAAATGTCTGAATCCCCAGTTCTGAGTCCTACATCCAGGAGCAGAAGCCCCATTCTGGTAACAGTTTTGCATTCTGATGCCAGACAGCAGACTCGGCACAGAAGTGGCCGTACACCCAGTGATGTGGACAGCTCTTCCTCATTTTGGAAGGAAAGATGCAGTCACAGTAGAAATCTTACAGATTCTCAAAGAAGTCAGACTGTTTCATTCCACCTCAACAAACTGAAGTACAACAACAGTACTCTGAAAGAATCTCGGAATGATATTTCGCTTATTCTTAATGAATATGCTGAGTTCAATAAGGTGATGATGAACAGCAGCCATACTGACTTACAGGATAGAGAGTTAAACGGGACTTCTGAAGAAGCCA
>RJWT010047912.1:0-11223 GCA_004365215.1 Cuniculus paca | reverse complement strand
GCAGGCGCTTAGACCGCTGAGCTAGATCTCCAGCCCTGTTTTTTTGAGACAGGGTCTCACTATGCGATTTAGGCTGGCCTTGAGCTCACTTTGTAGCCCAGGCTGGTCTCGAACTCACAATGATCTGCCTGTCTCAGCCTCCCGAGTGCTGGGATTACAGGTGTGAGCCACCACGCGCGGCTTCAGTAAAATATTTAGATGACTTTCTATAGCTATTTAAAAATTCTGCCTACTTTACTTATTTTTTCACTTGCAAAGACTGTACTGTCTACTCAAGATTTTGATATTCTGGCCATTTTATATATGTGGATGTTTGAACACTGTCTATGTCTGGTATTGACATGGCATTTCCTAAATAACCCATAAATGTAGGAATCAAATGTAGGAAAATGAAAAATTTTCTTGAGTAGCTTATATTTTTAGATATTCATCAACTGAATGCATCAATTGTTTCTGCTTTTTAGATTTGATGACTACTAAGCCATAAACAGTCATGGGCAAGTTTTGTGTGGACTTTATCTTTTCTGTATATACCTAGGTCAGAAAATATTGGGTAATATGGAAAATGTGATGATTGCATATGGATTGTTTTATTTAAAACTCATGATGTTGTGAAATCTTCATTGAGATATACTAAGAAATAGAAACTTTATCTGTGTAAGTATGTACACCTGGGGAACATAGGAGGCAATTAGGGAGGCAGAAGTTTGCTTTCTGATGTCCCCTGATTAAATATGAGACTAGGAAGAGACAGAGTGAAGAACACTGGCGTACTCAGTCTCTCATCACGTGATGGCCTTGTGATTTCAGGATTTTGTCTTTGGGAAGGCCATCGCTAGATACAATTACTTCACTTTGTTAAAAATTGAGCCAAAGTAAACATCTTTTATTTTTTTCTGATTCTGAAGTGTTTAGAAACCTTAGTGGACTGAAAAAATAACTGTGTTTCATTATTGCAGAACCAGGCAGTCACTGTATTACTGTGTGACTGCTAATTTTATATTTTTGTTATCTGGTTTTGTGTTTTATCCATATCATTATCAACTGTCATTACTGTCTTCTTGACTGTAGTGTTCTTAGTTGCATCCTATTGTGATATAACAAACACATATAACATTTGATGATGACTAGTAACATGTTTGTATATATATTTTTTTTAATGTATTGGTTTTTCATGAGTATGAACGTTGGTTTTAGTTTTTTGGTCTTGTTTAATTCTTGTTTTTGTTACTTCTTTGTTTTCCTCCTGTCTTCTTCACCAGTCTTCAAAACCTTAGGTAATCTTCCTTTGTCCTTTAACCTTGCTTCTAATCTCTTCCTCTTCTATATCTCTATTCTTTTCCTTCGATCCCTTTTAAATTCTCTGAACATAGATTAGCATTGCTCAATTGCGGGAATATTTAATGTATATAAATTTCTGATTGGTTTTATATTTTTTAATTAAGTTTATTGGTAAATTTTAGGTATACGTAATGATCACATTTATCATAAGGAATTTGTACCTGTACATGATATCACTCGATTCTTTTTTTCCCATTCCCCTACCCTGTCTTCAACCCGTCATCCCCTCCTTGTTTACAAAAACTTTGTTTCCATTTTTTCCTTCTTTTCTCATGTTTTTTCTTTACAGTTCCTTTCCACTCCTTCCTTTCCCCTTCCTTCCTCCCAATTTCCCCTTCCCATTTGAACATTTCCTTCCTGTTTCATAATATCTTTTAGACATTTTGGTCCTCATTTACACTTTTGGTTTCTCACACCAGAGAAACAATGCAGGATTTACATGAGTGTCCAGTTCATTTCACTTAAGAGTGTGGTCTTAAGTGCTTCTATTTAACTAGAAATGGCTCAAACTTATCCTTCTGTATGACAGAGTAGTATTCTATTATATTAAAAAAAAACCCACATCTTTATCCATTCATCAGTTGGTGGGCATTTGGGCTCTTTTCAAGATTTGGCTCTTGCAAACTGTGCCAGAATAAACATGGATGTGCTTATATCACTGGTATGATGCTTTGAATTCTTTTAGGAAGATACCCTTATTCAGATCCATATTTATACCAGCATGATTTGTAATAGCTAAATCTTGGAAATGGCCCACATAATGTATAACATTATAACATTATAAACAGCCCACAAAATGTATAATAGATATTGAGATATAGGAAGAAAATGTTCAAATGGTGTTATGATTAATACATTGTGTCAACTTGAGCAGTTTAGAAGTTTAGCTGAGAGACTCAGCAGGGAGCCAGGGTTCTTACTTTGTAAATATCCTCATCCTGTGCAAAGGAGGGCAAGGATGCTTTGTGAGTGCTACACCTGCCCTGGAGTGGGGTTGGCCTGTGTACAGTATAAAGGTAGAGAAGAGGCTTGTGTTTGCTCTCTTTTGCTCTGGCTACTGCCTTGAAGTGTTGCCTCAGTGCCATGCCACCCTACCTTGGAGCCAGCTGATTATGGACTGCAATCTCCAGGAACTGTAAGCTAAATAAACCTTTCCGCTTCACTTTGGGTGTCAGGTGTTTGTCTCAGCAACAAGAAAAAGTAACCAAGACAAATGGGAAGGGGAACAAAGGAAGGGAAAAGGAATGAAAGAAAAAGAAAAAAGACAAAAAATGAGAGCAAAGCTTTTGTAAATAATGAGGGGAAGAAGGGTTGGAAGGGGAGGTGATTAGAGAAAAAGAATCAAGATATGTACAGATAATAAATTCTGTATGATGGTGTAACTGTATGTATATATAAAATGTACCAATAAAATTAACTTTAAAAACAGAAATCTGAAACGATTAGCATATCTGTCCTCATAAAAATTGAGTTGAGGCCTTGGGATATAACTGTTTAGAATGTCAAGAAATTTGAAGGAGGAATTACTGATCTGTGAAGGGGAAAATGAAGTAATCTTGCAAATGAAAACTTTCCAAAAGGGGCTGCATGTTAACTAGTAATGGATGCTCTATTTGAAGTAGGCCAAACTCATGTAAATGTCACATGAGTGGGTATGAGTGGAAAGAGACTTGGGTGACATCTCTCACATGGTCCATATAGTTTTGGGTAGTTTGTATAAATTTTTAAAATAATGCAATGCCCATTGAGTTAACTTTTTATATAAGGAGTGCAGCTGTAGGATTTAAACACGAATGATCAGGTTTGCATAGATATGAATTATAGGATATAAAAGAATTTTTGGTGCAGGAAGGAGTAAGAAGAAGTAGGTAGAATGTGGAAAAGAAGGGGCTGATGGAGTAGCAAAGCCAGCTCCTGAACTAGAAAAAATTTATTGTTGAGGTCAAAATATTTTAGTGTGACACTAAGCAAGGGGCCTTATGCTGGCTTGAGTTGAATATGAGTCAAATATCAGAGACTTAAAGAAATAAACTTTAGAAATATTAGATTATTAAGTCTTTTGTTACTAAGTTACCTAAAAACTTATGAGGCAAAATTGGAACTTAGAAAATTGTATGTGGCTGTACTGTGCATTAAAAAAATTAGTGGAATAGCATTGTCTGTTATTGAATGAGTAGTTTACTTGAGTCTAGGACATTTGCTGTCATCTATGTCCATTTTTAAACATTAGTAGTGGTGGTGGTGGTGGTGATACGTATTGAGAGCTGGTCTTACTATGTTGTACATGGTGAAATGTTTAACTTGTGATCTCCTTGCTTCAGCCCATGATGGTGGTGTGATTACAGTTGTAGATTACCAAGCCCAGCTCTGGTGTGGGTCTTAAAATTGCTTCTACTTGCCAAGATCACAATGCTTGGTTAAATTAAAAATCATCAGCTACTTATTTTTATGTCCAGAATGTTGTACAGTAATATTTGCCAGTTGAGAATGTGTAATGGTCAGTCTGAAAAAAATCCTTGAATTCTTTTGGCTGTAGTACGTGTCTGCGAATTTTAGATTAGTTGTGTAGTACATTTTTTTAAATTGCATTTTCCCCTGATTCTGGAACTGGACCTTAAAACTGATCATAATTTTTTGAAATGTAGAAATGTCTATCTCTTTTTATTATAAGCCTCTTTTAAACAATTTATCTTCATTTACTGGAATGGGTCAGTGTGCTATCCCTTGATACCTTTTGAATAATGACTCATGGTGAACCTCAGTATCACATGCTTTAGCCTGAAATCTGCTTTTTAAACAGCATACTAAGACTGGGATCTCAATTTGTTAGAATTGTAGTACCTCTGGGTACAATGAGTATTGAATTTTGGGCATACTGGTTCCTTTAGAGATTTATTTGGTGCTTAGCAAACATCACATGAGTTCAGAAGAGAAACTGGGAAAAGGAATAGGTCAATCTTCAAATGACTGGATGAGTCTCTGTTCAGAGTTAAGCGTAAGGAAATTAAAGCAATTTTACCCTGGGATGGTGTTCAAGTAGGCTTTGTGGAAGTCCTAGATTTAGATTTCCTGGATCTCAGATCTTCCTCTTGCACCATGTGGGAGTCAGGCATCCTGGGCTGCATAGTCAGAGTAAGAGTGATTTGCAAGCTAGCAATGTGTTTAACCTTCTGGTTGTGGGTTACCTTTTGAGCTACAGTGAAGCAGGCTTCTTGTCCTGCATCCCTGTGGCTTCTTTGTAGCAAGTTGTGTGTAAAGAATAGAAGTTACAAATGGGGGATTTAGCAATGGCGTAAGTGCCTGTCTGGCAAGCGCTAGGTCATGAGTTTGATTCCTGGTACCGCAAAAAAAAAAAAAAAAAAAAAAAGAATACAAGTTACCTCACTGGGGTTATTGCTCAGTGGCACAGCACCTGCCTGGCAAATGCAAGGTCATGAATTCAATTCCCAGTACCAAAAAATAAAAAGTTACCTCAAAGATTTAAAACTTTTCATCATGATTTAACTAAAATAATTTGATAACCTCAGTTGGAAATTAGAGTACTTCATCTGAAGAAGCAAAAAATAAAAATTACAAGTAAAATATTTGTCATACATTTAACACAAATATGCATAAAGATTCACAGGCTCATGATGCAGGTGAACACAATAATTATGGTTTCTTCTAGTGCATCTCTGATTTCATCTAACCACCCAACATAGACACAGTGTGGACTTTTTGGATGTACTTTGTGAGTTTACCATCACATTAGTAAGAAGAGTGTTGCTAGGATAAAGTCTTTGAAATTTTGAATGTTAATAATTGAGACTAAAGTAGTATTATGCTGAAATGATTATTTGCAATTTCTATCTCTCAACCTATTATGCTGAAGTTTTTAAAGAAGTTCATATTTCAGTTGTTTCATTCATTTTTTCCACTGCCTGTTGAGCAGTGGCCATGCAGAGCCAAGAAGAGACACAAGAAGCCAGTCCATCCTTCCTGTGAGCCAGCAGCAGCCATGCAGAGCCAGGAAGAGAAACAAGAAGCCAGCCCACCTTTCCCATGAGCCAGCAGTGGCCATGGGGGACTGGGAAGAGAAACAAGCCAATGCACCCTTCTCGTGAGCCAACAGCAGCCATGCAGTGGTGGGAAGAGAAACAAGTAGACAACCTGCCCTTTCTATGAGCCAGAAGCAGCCACACAGAGCCAGGAAGAGAAAAAACAAGCCAGCTCACCCTTCCCATGAGCTAGTAGCAGCCATGTGGGGCCGGGAAGAGAAGCAAGAAGCCAACCCTCCCTTCTCATGAGCCAGTGGCAACCATGAGGGAATATCACAGGCTGAGTTGATAGCACCTGAGATACAGAAAACGACTTCATTCTTGTATTGTTTGATTGACTTTGCAGGCCTAAAGCCAGTAGTCTGAGCATCTATTTAGAGGAGAACCATATGCAACATAGCAACTATGGGGGATTTCCTTGTCTTTAAAATCCAGTATCATTCTTATTGTTTTGTTTTGTTCTGCTTTATTGTTTTGTTTTAGTCAATGTTGTGCTTTGATTGCTTTTATTCTGTTCTGTTTTGTTTGATTTTAATATGTCTGATGGTATGGACAACAACTTTGAAGATAATAAGAGGTATTATGGTAACCATTATTGATTTCCTATTATCCTGTTCTGAAGTCCTGTATCACAGTCACTTTTTTGTTTGATTGGCTTTATTCTGTTTTATTTTGTTTGGTTTTATTCTCCTAAAATAAAATTTAAAAAAAATTCTTCACAGATATAATGGCAGAAAACTTCCCATACATGGATAAAGAATTTGCCATAAAAATAAATGAAGCATGTAGAACTCTAAATACCCATTACCAAAGTAAATGCACACCAAGGCATATAGTAATCAAAATTCAGCACAAAAACAAAATATTAAAACCAGCTATAAAGGAAAGCCTGTCAGAATCATAGCAGACTTCTCAACAAAAACCCTAAAATCAAGAAGAACTTGAAGTATTTCAAGCCTTAGAGGAAAGCAATCTTCAACCTAGATTGATATATCCTACAAAACTGTCTTTCAAAATTGGTGGAGAAATAAGATACTTCCATGGCAAAGAACAACTGAAAAATTTATGACTACCAAACCAGCTCTATAGAACACTCCAAAAGACATAATTAGAAAGAGATAATGAAGACTATAAACACAGGAGCACCAACAGAAAGAAAAGCCATGAAGTGAGACAAACAATTGAACAGAGAAGAAAGGGAACAAACAAGGAAACAACATGAAAAAGAAAAACCAATACATATCAGTTATAACTGTCAATGTAAATGGTCTCAACTCACCAATCAAAAGAAACAGGTTGGCAGAATGGATCAAGAAGAAAGATCCAACAATCTATTGCATTTGAGAAACACATTTAACCCAAAAGGAAACTCAGACTAAAAGCCAAAGATGTAAAACAATTCTCCATACCACAGGATCCCAGAAAAAAGCAGGAGTTGCTGTTCTATTTGCAGGCAGTGTGAACTTCAAGCCAAGACTGATCAAAGGAAAGATAATCACTACATACTTGTTAAGGGAAAACTTGAAGAAGAAGAAGAAGAAGAAGGAGGAGGAGGAGGAGGAGGAGGAGGAGGAGGAGAAAATGAGAAAAGGAGAAGGAGAAAAAACAATCATAAATATTTATGCACCAAACACAGACTTAGGCAACTACATAAAGCAAATATTACCTGACATGAAAAACCAGATAAACATTAACACAATTGTAGTGGGTCCTTAATGCCCCACTCTCACAAATGGATAGATCAACTAGACAAAAATCAATAAAGAAATACTACAATTAAACCAAGCCTGTGAGCAAATGAACTTGCTAGATATCTACCAAGTACTCCACCCCAAAACATCAGAAAACACATTCTTCTCAACTGCACCTGGGTGGTTCTCCAAAATATATCATGTATTAGCTGACAAAGCATGTTTAAGTAATTGTAGAATAAATGAAATCATCTCATGTATACTATCTAACCATAGTGCAATGAAACTGGAAATCACTAACAAACCACAAAAACTACATTAACACATGGAAATTAACACCCTTCTGAACAACCAGTGGGACACAGAGGAAATTAAAGACAAAAAGTATATACAATTAAACAGTAATGCTGATACAACATACCAAAACTTACCAGAAACAATGAAAGCAGTCCTGTGAGGGAAAATTATAGTGATGAACTCACACATCAGGAAAATAGAATGAGCTCAAATAACCTAATGTTGCACCTCAAACTTCTAGAAAAAGACCAAATGAAACCCAAAACTCATCAAGGGAGAAAATTGCAGGGTAGAAATTAATGCAGTAGAGAGTAAGGAAACAATACAAGGAATCAATAAATGAAAAAGTTGGTTCTTTGAAAATAAATACAATTGATAAGCCATTAGCCAACCTCATCAAAAAGAGTAAAGCAAAACCACAAATTCAAGCAATTATGCATGAAAGGGGGGAAATCAAAACAGATTCCACAGAAATCCAGGAACTCAGCAATACCTACTGTGAGGACCTGTATTCTAGTAAGATGGAAAACAAGAAACTGACAGATTCCTAGATACAATTGAATCACCAAAACTAAATCAAGGATATAAAAATTGTAAATCAGTATCAGCCAGTGAAATTGAAAATGTATTTGAAAATTTACCAACAAAGCCCAGGCCCTGATGGATTCACTGTTGAATTCTACCAGAAATTTAGAAAAGAACTAATGTTACTAGTGCTGAAACTTTTAAGAACTTGAAAGGGAAGCAGTACTTTGAAAGTCATTCCTTGAAGCAAATATGACCGATTACAAAACCAGAGTAGAACCCAACCAAGAAAGAAAACTACAGGCCAATTTCCCTAATGAACATTGACGCAGAAATCCTTAATAAGATACTGACAAACAGAATGAAACAAATCAAGATTATACATCATGACCAAGTAGGAGTCATCCCAGCAGTGCAGGGATGGTTCAACATACACAAATCAATAAATGTAATACATCATATTAACAAAGACAGAGTCACATGGTCATCTCAGTAGATGCAGAAAAAGTTTTGACAAAATCCAACAATTCATGATAAAAAAAAACCCTACAGAAAATTGAAATAGATGATCTTTATCTCAATCTTATAGAAGCCATCTATGACAAAAAAACAATGGCTAATATACTAAATGGTCAGAAATTGAAAGCTTTAACTCTAAAATCAGGAACAAAACAGGATGCCCATTATCACTCCTGTTCAATATAGTTCTAGAAACTAGGCAGAGTAATTAGACAAGAGAAAAAAAGGAATAAGGATAGGAAAGCAAGAAGTTAACATTATTTGCAGATGACATGATACTCTACATAGAAAACCTCAAAAACACCAAAATCTTGTAGATTAAGTATCCAAATTCAGTAGTGGAGCGGGGTACAAAAATCAACAGTCAATAGCATTCCTATATACAAGCTACAAACTCAGAAATTAGGGAAAGCACACCCTTCATAATAATATGCAAAAAAAATACTTAGAAATCAATCTAACAAAGGAAGTAAAAGATCTGTACAGTACCCTAAAATTACAGTACCCTAAAAAAGGAGATTGAAGAAGATATCAGAAAATGGAAAGATATCCTTTGCTCATGGATAGGAAGAACCAACATAGTGAAAATGTCCTTACTCCCAAAATTGCTATATAGGTTTAATGCAATCCCAATCAAAATACCATTAACATACCTTATTAATCTAAAGAAAGTACTCCTAAAATTCATTTGGAATCAGAAAAGTTCTAGAATAGCAAAAGCAATTCTGGGCAACAAAAGCAAGTCACAGGACATCACAATCCCATACCTGAAATTATACTATAGAGCTACTGTGATAAAATCAACATGGCATGACAAAAAAAAAAGGGCCTGAGGATCACTGGAACAGGATATAAAATGCACAACCACCCTATCTTTGAAAAAGGAGCCAAACATATCCACTGGAAGAAAGCCTCAAATAAATGGTGCTGGAGAAAATGTCTCTCCACATGGCAAAGACTAAAACTAGACCATGTCCATCACCAGTCACTAAAGTCAAAATGGATCAAAAATCTAAATATTAAAACAAAAACACTAAATTTACTGGAAGACAAGGTAGGTAGAAGTCTTGAAGATGGGTAGGCAAAGAGTTCATGAGCAAAACTCAAACTGCACAGGAAATACTTCAAAGAATCAACAACTAGGGTCTCATTAAAAAGTTTTTGCACAACAACAAAAAAACAGTGAAAAAAACCCACAGTGGGAAAATTTTAGTCATCTGTCCCTCAGACAAAGGGCTTATATCTAGAACACATGAAGAATAGAAAAAAATTAGGCCTCTCTAAATTCAAAGACCCAATCTAAAAATGGACACCTGAGTTGAATATGCATTTCTCAGATGAAATACAAGTGGAAAATAAATACATGAAAAAATGTTCAACATCATTGGTCATTCGAGAAATGCAAATTAAAGCAACATTGAGTTTGCATCTCACCCCACTAAGAATGACTATCATGAAGAAATCAACCAATAATAATTGCTGGTGGGGCTGCAAGGAGAAAGGAACACTTGTGTACCACTGAAATGTAGATTGGCACAACCTCTGTGGAAATCAGTGTAGAGTTTCCTAAAAAACAAAAACCAAAATTAGGATTCATCCCAGCTATTCCCCTTCTGGATATTTTCCCATAACAATTAAAACATCATACCACAGTGATATATGTGCACCCACGTTTATAGCAATAAAGTTTATAACAGTTAAATCTTGGAAACCACCCAGGTGCCCAACCTAGGAATGAATAAAAAATGTTGTTTTTTTTTTAATGATGGAGTACTGCTGAGCCATAAAGAAGGATAAACTTGAGACTTTAATAAGTAAATGGATGCAACTCAAGGTCATGTTCATAAGTGAAATTAATCACACCCATGTGTGTAAAAATTGTATTGTCTCACTAGTGTGAGAAACTGAAAAAGCAAATAGGATCCAAAATGTACAGTAGACATTGTGAATTGGGAAAAAACTGTTCACAAAAAAAGACAAGCTGTGATAGGGGAAAGGAAGAAAAAAAATGTATACACATGATAGTTAAGAAAATTATACAGCTAGCTTGTATGTATTCCTTGAAAACAATGTTTTATGCTAATATTGTTTATCATGCCTATATCCTGTACTCTCAATAACTACTATGAAGACAACAACATGCAATGTATCAATTATTACAATTTTCTACTAACCTGTTTGGAAACTTGGTTTCCTTGTTTATTAATCCTTTTTTTTTCTTTAAAAAAATTGAACAGCATGTCAGTCATTAGACACAGAACAGTTTGGGACTATATTTCTCGAATGAGGACATTACCAGTTTTGAGGAAAAAAGTGGATACTTTATATTTGGTTCATATTTGTCTATAAATCTTGTCATCTAAAGATGAATTTTGGACTCTTTGCTCTTTCATAATGAAAAATTATTCTCATGCTGTAAACCCATGTTGAGCAGGTGTTTTATGTACAGATGGTTTAGGGGGTTTTACTTTTTGTGGAGGTGACTAATTGCCATAAGGCTTTTACTAGAAAATGTTTGCCTTTTTACCTGCAAACATTCACTGACTTCAGACTAAAATTTGTACATAAAACTGTTTTGGTTACTTTTCTTCCTTGCTGAGACAAACACCTGACACCAAAATTAGGGAAGAAAAGGTTTATTTAGCTTACAGTTCTGGAGATTTCAGTCCATAATCAGCTGGCTCCAAAGCAGAGTGGCATGGCACTGGGGCAACACTTCAAGGCAGCAGCAAGCAAAAGCAGGCAGAGCAAAAAAGCAAAACAAGCCTCTTCTCTACCCTTAAATTGTACACAAGTCACCCCCCCCACCTTCA